>OX382240.1:10851919-11155085 GCA_947507525.1 Apamea epomidion
TTATCACTTTGCATGGCTACGTCCAGCAACAGTAATGAGTCAAACTGTCACTTTTAACTACCTGTTTGATGATTTGTAAATCTAGTTACACACTTGAGCCATTCAACTTTTCTCCGGCAATGCAGGCGTACGAAGCGGCGTTAAACGACTTTCCATCAGGTGGGTCGTCGGCTGTACTGTGCATATGCCAACCTTTTGCAATTAAATGATTTAAATAGTTACACGAACCAACAAGTGGGCAGATTGACTCTTTACTCAATAGACCAATTCAATAAAATATATTAAAAAGAGATACAATTACAATAAAGTTCATATCTTCCGCAGGATCCCTGGCTGAGACTATCACAGACTCTCAATCTATATTATATGAAGACATCCCCAACTTCCCGTTGAGCACAGTTGAAGGGCACCATGGACAGTTGGTGTTCGGCAAGATCAGTGGGATCCCGGTGGTGGCCATGCAAGGGCGCTTCCACTACTATGAGGGATACCCATTGTGGAAGGTAAATGACAGTTTCATGAACTCAGTTTTAGACATCAGATCGGAATACGGATCAACGATTATGATACTCCAGTATTTCGTACCCAATTCCTAATCTGGGTCTAGGGTAGGGAGCTAGAGTTAGGCCTCAAAGATAGCAAATAATATTTGTGAACGTCGCAGAGACCACCGTGTAAATAGCGTCAGTAAAATATTGTTATTCTCTATTAGATTAATAAAAGCAGATAACGCTGATGTAATACTTCCTAAAGTCTTACGATCTTTTCGTATCTACTAAACTACGCATCTATAAACAAACATTCTTGTAATCTACGGAAAATTCTCGTCGTCGACTTACCCGTATCTGGATGTGGCTGATGTAAAGCGTTCTCGACCCCCAGCAATGGGGGTTATCTCTTGTTATGAGCATTACAATGGAGAGTAACGGACACGTTCAGATAAAATACTACCAGCTACTTGTTCTTTTTATGATCGTTAATATGTCATCATGAATATAAAATGCAGCAGCTTCTGCATTTTATATTCATGATGAATAAAAATAAATCTGAGCAGAAAAACGACTGACATCTACACTCTTTAAGGGGTCTTGTAAATGAGTAGTTCCTTTTGAGAACGTTTGACTTATAAGGAAACTTACAAATATGTCCAAAAAGATAATTTCTCCTTATTCACCAGGATGGTATCATCTAGGTGAATAAGGTCGGGTTATTCGTCCAAAAGTTTAGGTTTGTTAACCAATTTATTTCCCTTTAGCTTAAGTATCGGGATTTGGCACCAGGTATATTGTCATGCGGTTAGGTACCTACATAGTGCATAGGTACCCCCTAAAACGGTTGACAAATAAATGACTTACCTACCTACTCAATATACCTATTACTCATTTAACTCACGTGTAATACACGCTGATTGAAGATTAAAGGTGCATTGGTCATGAACAATCAACTTTGCCTTTCGTGCGAAATTATTAATGGGTTTCAACTAATCAGTTACATTGTTTAACAGAGCAGCTGTTCACGCATTATCAACATGTTTTGTCATATCATTATTCAACTACAAAATATGAATGGGTAATAATAATATTATAATCATTGTGAAAGACGGCACGGTTGACATCTGTCGGGTATGCCACCGGCTGGAAGAATCAATCAGGCATATTATCTCCGGATGTTCTCGTCTAGCTAACGGAGAGTACTTGCATAGACACAAACTTATAGCCAGGATAATCCATCAGCAACTTGCTCTGAAATACAGCCTTGTGGAATCTGAGGTGCCGTATGTGCCCGACCCAGTTCTCGAAGATGGTAATATCACATTGTACTGGGATCGATCCATCATCACTGACTATTGTTGCCAACAAGCCTGATATAGTGGTGGTGGATCGATCAGAGCGGCGCGCTATGATTGTTGACATAACCGTCCCGCATGATGAGAACCTCGTGAAAGCTGAGAAAGATAAACAAATCAAGTATCTTGACTTGGCTCGCGAGGTTGTCGACATGTAGCATGTGGACTCGGCAATCATTGTGCCGATAGTCGTGACAGCCAATAGGCTAATAGCCAAGAGCCTCGACCAACACCTGAGGAGGCTCTCGTTGGACAGCTGGATCAAGGGCTTAATTCAGAAAGCGGTACTTCTGGACACGGCTCGCATTGTCGGGAGATTCCTCTCTCTGGAGCCCTGACCACCGGTAGCTTGGACCCTGTTCCCGATACCAGTGGGCTACTATTTTTTATATTTTTATAAGTACTATTTTTTATCTTTTTGTTTATAAAAATATTGAAAATGTAATTTGTAAGTATTTAAATGAAATAAAGGACATAATATAATGAAACTAACTACATTGTCAGATTACTCAGAAACTCAAAGAATTTTAAACAAGCACAATTCGACAGCGAATTATGATACCAAAAATAAAGGAACAGATGATTGGTGTTATCGAACCGTAGACAACATGATTAATAGACAAGAAGATTAAAGAAAGGATCGGGTTTACAGGAAAATTGAAGAAAACCGCTTTACCTAGGTAGGTAAAGCGCTTTTCTTCAATTTTCCTAATGATGACTACAGTTCGGCCGCTGAAAGAATGCATTCCTGACTCACGTCAGTTTCATACATACGAATACGTGTTTTGCGAATTTGATCTTTATTAGCTACTAGAATTCTCGCACTTACAGGTGTCAGAAACGCATTCTGTCGACGGCGGGACTGTAACCTAAAATCACGCCTGAAATCCCCGAAGGGTTAGGCAGCAGGTATGCCTATAATACACTCACATTTCGCCAGTTATGTTTAAGCCATGTCATGTAATTTTACTAACGATCATTTAACTATTTTCCAACGTTCCAGTGTTGCCTACCAGTACGTGTGATGAAGCTCATCGGTATCAAAGCCTTGATCGCTACCAATGCGGCAGGAGGCCTGAACCCTTCGTACAAGATCGGCGACATCATGATCGTGAGGGATCACATCAACATGATGGGATTCGCCGGCAACAACCCCCTGCACGGACCCAACGACGAGAGGTTCGGACCTCGCTTCCCTCCCATGAGCAAAGCTTACAACTACGAATATAGAAAAGTTGCCCGAGAGGTAAGTGCTTCCATCGGAGTTGTTATTAAATGCCCTAGGTATTTTGCTATCAGATAGTGTTATCTACCGTTAATGAAATTGTCACGGGGGGTAATGTCAGATAGAATAGGTACCTACCTACCTTGTTACGTAAAACCGTTACCCATTATCGCACACGTGAGTTTTAATCTTTGGCTTTATGACCTGTAATGTGCGTCTTTCTGAAAGACAGATGCAGCAAAAGATTTGAGATAACAATCAGTTCCTTTGTTATCCTTTAAAAATGTTTTGTGAAGCACCCGGTTTCATTAACATAACTGGAGCCAAGGTTATCAGGGGTCGCGAGTAAGATTTACAAGTTGACGCACAACACAACAAAATGAACTGCGTAATGTAGTGTGCGGGACCTTCCTGTTTGCCTTGTTAGGGCGCGCTCTGATACATTAGTGCTTAAAAGTAGAATACTGGTTTGGTCATTATTTACCGAGAAGACCATTGACATTTCAAAGACATTTTTATTACAACGAATAAAATTGCACGTGAGGTTTAATTGAAAAACAAGATGTTTATGGATAAGACCTTTTATATTATAGTCCTGATTGTCGTGTAGGGTTAAGTGACTGGAAATTAGAAAGTATAATATTTAATAAAACACTAGGTAAATTCGTTTTGGTGATAACGACAAAATATCTTGACTAAGTTAAACATACTTATTTGGGTTTGTTGATTATTTTGTATATTATACCATGGCCTAGAATACCTACTTTTTAGGATAATTTATGACCACCACGCGGGCGAAGTCGCGAGCAACAGCTAGTTGTACGTAAATGCAATGGTGTGTGTTGTTGGTTTGTTCTTCTTTCACGAAACAACGTAGTAACAGATCGACTTGACTTTACCTACATAATAATAGTGTATGGACCTGAGAGTGACAGGAACTTTTTATCCCGAATAAATATAGAGTACGGTTCTTGCGGGACAGAAAACGGCAGCAAAGACACGGGTAAAACCGAGCGAATAAATAAATGGTGAAATGTATCTTTTTGCAGATAGCGAAAGAGTTGAACATAGACAACATAGTGCGAGAGGGCGTGTACACGTGCCTCGGAGGACCTAACTTCGAGACCGTCGCTGAACTGAACATGTTGAAGATGGTCGGAGTCGACGCTGTTGGCATGTCCACCGTTCACGAGGTAAGGACAAAAGGATAGGTAGTCTCGACTTTGATATGGTAATATAATTAATTAATTAGGTAGGCCTTATAAGTCTACTATAATTGCAGTTGCAAGCGCAATTACTGAGCGATTCGATAACTGTCGCCAACCTTTTAGAGAATAAACCTACAGCCGTGATTATGACATTATTATTATCATGCCCGCAAAAAGGCAATAGCAATAAGACAATTACATAAACAACTAAGTAAACAATGCCACCTCCAGGATTCAATCCACTGATAGTGACAAGGAGCAATGCCATTTTATCTAAACCGGAAACATAACGCCTTTTTTATTCTAGGTAATCACCGCAAGACACTGCGACTTGAACGTTTTCGCGCTGTCCCTCATCACAAACGAATGTGTGACGTGCTACGAGAACAACGACGAGGCCAACCACGAAGAGGTTCTTGATGTAGGGCGCATGCGCCAAGATATCCTGCGCAATTTTGTCAACAAACTGGTCGAGAGGTTCGCCCAGATCGAGGCGAAGAACCCCTGAACACTCGCATTATACGAATTGAACTTCAAACATACTCTACACTCATAGAAACGCAGGTCTATTTAGATGAACTCATTCCTCAAGGGTTGTCACTTGATTCACAATATGAATAATAACTAAAATTATTGTAGAGTAAATTATTCAAACGTGTTGCCGTTATTGGCGGCCGTTATGTTTTAGAAAGATCTTTTCCAATTTCCGAGTGTCGTCCAGATGCGTTTTTATTATAATATAGTACATTACGTACGATACGTGTGACTTAAGTAGGTATAGTATGTACATTATTGCACAGCGTGAAATTACTATTGCTGAACGACGTGCATTGATAGACTGCTTAAGTCACACGTATCGTATACTATTTTATAGCTCGTGTGACCTACACCCACACACCTAAGACACGCTTTTTTGTGTAAAAATGGCCTACTTAAGTCACAGTACAGCGTGACTTAAGTGCGGGTTTAGGTCACACAGTGCTATAAAGTATATTTATATGTAGACGTTAATTTACGTTTAAATAGGTCAATTTATAAATGTTTATGTTTTAATTAAGCTGTTACAATTGTTTGTAAATTTTATACGAATGTTGTGTACCTATGGTATACGTAACTAATATTAAGTAATTACCTACTATTACGATAATGATTACGGTAATAATAAAGATCTTGAACAAGCTCAAATCTGTTCGATGTTGTGTTCAATGAAAATTAAAGATAAGATCAAGAAAAAGATATTAATAAAATTAATTAATTATTTTAAATAAAATTATTTAAAAATGATATTGCATGTCTTATTGCTGGTTAGGAACCCAGAAAGTCTGAATGTACAGAGCAAGTGTGTTTAAAAAAACTTTCCTAGATCAAGTCCTAGTTGAAACCTCACACTCGTCACAACTATAGTTACTTACTTAGTAGTTGGCAATAAGGACTACATTTCTCTAAAAGTGTAGCTACTACGAATTAAAGAAGTAAATGTACCAATAAAATACATTTATCTATTCGTTAACAATAATTTAATTATAAACAATCTATTTGTTAACAATAATTTGATTCAGTACGCATAAAAATTACGAATAATAAATAATAGAAAAAAAATTATGAGAGCAGAAATTACAAAAAAATGCAGAGCAATAATCTGATGGCTGTTTAAAAACACAATATATATTTTTTCATCTACATATTTCCATCAACTCCTCACTTACTTTAACAATTTTCTATTTAAGAGGATGTTTCTTCGGACAGAGATGTGCAAATTCTTGACAAGCATTGTCAATTTCTGAGTATCTATATCTGAAACCATATTCCAGAACTCTTCTTGGTACGACGTATTGTCCTTTAGTCATTATCATCGCTCTCTCATAATGGAGTAACATATTCAAAATGGTCTCGGGAACTGGCAGGAAAGCAGGTCTCCGCAACGCTTTGGCGAAAGACTGAAAAATAATAAATATTTTTGTTATTTTTAATATCCATGACATAATAACGAGACATGTCTGTTACGTCAGAATTGAAACGATATAAAAACGGCGCTCCCTTGCCCAAACCATCGACTCCTCAACATCAAAAGACATTGGGTAAAAATGTAATGGGCTTGTTCCAAACGTCCATACTTAACTAACGAGACCTAGGTCACTGTGTATGTAGTCTAATAAATAACAAGTAACTTTTATTAAGGGCTGATTTCTCCATCGCCAGATAACTTTATTCTAGGAATAATTTTGAAATGTTGACAGTTATTTCATACAAAAACTGTCAAACGTCAATTTTATTCCTCGAACGGAACGAACCTGGACGGAGAAATCAGCCCTTAGACATCCATAAAAAAGAATCTGTCCGTATAAAATTAATGGTAGGGGGAGCCCACAGTGTTTTTCAGCAAGCAATTCAGCACGAAAAATGTATAGCTGACATGTAGGTGGGGCGATATGAGAGAACGTCAAACTATACGTATTATGTAACTCCTTATAACATTATATGAAAAGCTTCAAATGGGAGCCCAGTGGGCTGGTACGCTTTCAGGTTTAAAATAAAGGACAAAAAAATGACATGTTTCACTCAAAACCACTTGAATAGGCAAATCTGACGAAGATATTGTGGGCTTTCACAAAATCTGACGACTCCGTAAAATTGAATTATGTTTTTTTTTTTAAAGATATTCAGCACGAACACAAGTTATTCTCTCAGGTAGCTTTCGCTGCCATGATAGTGAATATACAGGTTGGCAGGGACATCGACGCACAATCTGTTACCAATGGGCACCACTAACTTAGTGGTGCCAATTTGATTACTTTCGCCCATACAGCTAATTGAATACAGCTGTTACTGAGCTTGAAACTGAATAGAATATGTCGGTATTCTATTCAGTACTTCAAGTTAATTAATATCCACCAATATTAGTTATTTATATTTGTACCTTTTTGTGCGAAAAATTTAAATGATCATCTGCCTGCCCTTATCCAGAAAAGTTTAAATAAATAATAAATATCTAAATGATTCTTATGTTCACTGTGTTCAGCTATGGTTTGAATTAAAGACTCCTTTTTTATAAATAAATGCCTCGTACTTACTTTAGTAAAATCATCATTGGTGATGACTTGCGGTGCCACGCCGTTCAGCACACCGCGAACGCATTCATTTTCGATAGCAAAGAGGATGAGTCGCGTGAGGTCGTCTATGTGGATCCACGGCAGGAACTGCTTGCCGTTGCCGATGCGGCCGCCGAGCCCGAGATAGAACGGGAGGAACATATTCTTGATCATGCCTCCCCAGCGGCCCAGCACAGCGCCGGAACGAATAATTACCTGTGCAAAACGTTAGACATTTTTCAGTTCACTGTCCATTTCAAGGTTGGCTAGAACAGGTTGCGAAAAGCGATGAGGTTCGCCTATTGTAAGTTTTATAGTGTTTAATTTATATTTTGATGTGAAAACGTCTTTTCGCTCGGTGTAGGTACCAGGTACTGGTAAGTTCAATATTTCTGACTGACAAAAACATGTAAGATTTCAACCGCTAATAACTACGAGACTTTTAGTGCTAGAGGATAAATGATAGGTCCTATTTGTAACCATTTTGAGGCAGGATATAAATGTAGTTTGCCTATGACACTCTGCAAGTGCACGCGCATGCGCGCGACCCTGGTGCTCTATTCTGCACTGTGTCAAAATTCCTATTCGTATAGCGCAAAAACGTATTTTTCTAGAACAGTGATTTTGTTGTCGTTGTCAAGAGTTGAGAAAGCACTACTATTATAGGACCTAAAGCGAAACAACAAAAATATTGTCCGAGATAGGATTACAAATTAATTATGAAGTTAGCAATAGCAAAATAATTGCAATAGCAAAGTCGTCTCATAACTGCCGACAAAAATCCCAATCGAAGAAAGCTTGCATCAAAAGCGAAAGTAATGAGCCTAAAAAGTCGTCTAGTGCCGAGCAAATACAATAGCTACGGTAGTGTCAGAAACCGTAAAAGAATCTGCTGCAAATAGCAAAAAAGTTTAAGATGTCGCTTCATATTTGCTCGTAATTGTAAACGACAATTATTGAAGAAAGTTTACATCATAAAGAATACAATAAGCCTAAAAAGTCTAGTTATGAGCGAATACAATAGCCAGGGTACAACCAGAGAACTTAAAAAAATCATTCGAACTGAACATCCGCGCTCGATGTGAATGAGCGAAGCGAGCATACCACCACGGCAGTTACTGGTGAAAGGCTTATATTGAGATCACTCCTCTCATTGATTAGCCAGGGATAGGTCGCTTAAACCTTTCTCGGTAAGGTTAAAACTAATAGAGCGCGCTTGCGTAATAGAAGAGCCAGCAAAGCGAGCGCTCTCAATATACAGCGAGCGAAGCCAGCGATAAATTCGAGCCCAACTTTGACACGAGTGAGCCGAGCGTACTTACAAGAGCGAGTGAAGCGAACTCTCTCACAAAAAAAGCAAATGTAGCGAGCACAGTTTACTGCCGAGCGAAACTGAGCACTCTTTGCACGCTCATCGCTTAAGTAAGCGCGCTCTACGCTTACTTAAGCGATGAGCGTGCAAAGAGTGCCGAGTGCGCTTGCACATGACAAACGCTAGCGAGCCCTATGACACCACGACTGAGCAAAGCGCGCTAACTTAAGCAATGAGCGAACGAAGCGAGACCCCCATTAGAGAAAAGCGAGTTTAGCGGCCTAGTTTGACTATGAGTAAGCGAAGCGAGTACGAAGGTGAAGTGAAGCGAGCCCACCTAAGCCAGGAGTCAGCTTTCCCATCAAGCAGCGAGCCTTCTCCACAAGACAAGCGAGTGAAGGAAGACTATTCTGGAGATGAATAAGAGAAGCGAGCCCACCTTCGCCACGAGTGAGTCGAGAGTCGTCTTCCTCCACTCTCTTGTCTTCGCTCGCTTTTCTGGTATGAAAGCTGACTCGTGCGTGGCGTCGTGGGCTCGCTTCACGCGCTCGACTTAAGAATATGCTTGAGCTTGTGTTGCACTCGGTTAACTCGCTTTGCTCGCGCATTCGCGTCTGTGGGCTCGTTACACTGGGCTGAGTTAGAGAAACTGGACATAGGCCTCTCTCATGCTGCGCCACAATACCCTGTTCTGCCGCCTTCCACATCCAGTTTGTCCCAGCCACCTTTTTGAGATCGTCTGTCCTCTGTTCATCTAGCTGGGGGCCGTCCGACACTACACTTGCCAATACGCGGTTTCCACTACAGGACTTATCTACTCCAACGGCCAAGGCTCTTTCGACAAACATGGCTAGCCCACTGCCACTTCTGCTTGCCTACTCTGCAAGCTTTGTCGGAAATTCTAGTTCTTTTCTGGGTAAATTCGTTTCTGATTTTATCCTCCAAAGAAACTCCGAGCATAGCCCGCTCCATAGCGCTAATTAACTGCATTGTATTTGCACAATGCAGTCTTTCCACAACTATAGTTTAATATATATTTAATATATTATGTTCAATAAGAAGTTGCAAATTACATTTGTGCATTTATTTACTATTTTATACTTACAAGCCTTACAGGCGGATCTACATGAGCAGCTTTTTCCCACTCAACGGTGAGTCTGGAGAAAAAGTCAAGGCCTGTGGTGGGACTGCTTTCATCATACTTGTTACACTCTGAAGGTTCATAAGCACCCACGCCAGTGAGGACAACATAAACCTTTGGCTTGTCATTGCTTTGGTTAATCGCCTTAGCAAGGGCTTTGGTTGTGTATACTCTGGAGTTCTGGACATTTTGTTTAAATCTGAAAAAAAAATAATATCAAAATATGTAGTGTCTATTACTAAAGCTTGTTGCAGTCACAATGGACGCAGGCTTCTTAGAATCTGGAGGTGATCACTAGATAGTCGCTTTGCTGGGTACAAATTTTTTTCCACTCTCTTATATTGGTTAAGAGTTCTACTAAGTTTGAATAATTAGAAAAAGGTTTTACTTTTTAGTTATCTTTGCATCTATTCCGGCCTGTGACTGAACTTTTTAAAGTTTTTTTATTGACATTCATGAAAAGACAAATAAAATAGGTAAATATTTTGGGATATTTACCCAGGTGTCCAGGACTTTGTAAAGTCCATGAATTGTTGACCTGCACAGTTGACAATGGCTAATGACTTTTTGGGCAAGCCTGACTTCTCTAGTTCTGTCCATGAAATGTTATTGGTGGCTGGCTTGCGGGCTACATTGAGAACATTGTAGCCTTTTAGAGCAAGAAGTTCCCCTAGATGACTTCCAATGAAGCCAGTGCCACCACCTGAAAAGTTACAATACACATACAGTCATACTTTTCTATGTAATATTCTAAACATTACACCTATCATAAATAGGTGTAATGTTTAGAATATTATGTTAACTATAAATACTGTTAGCTGTGAGTTACCTTTTAAAGAAATAACCTGTATTGTTATTTCTAACACATAAAAACATTATACTACATTTATGAAGAAGGTATATTGGTAGTTTATTAATGTGCAGTCAAAAAATTATTTAGTGCTGTTTTATAGCCTGTCCGGTTAGTAGTTAAATGAGACAATACTCCAGGCACAAATACAGCTATAGATTAACCCTAAAACCAATATTAAATGGTACCATTAAACAAACTGTAGGTACCTCAAAAAAAACGTCTTTCAAGTTTCACTTGAAAGTAATTTTTTTAGATGCTAGGAAGTTCCTACATATTGTGAGAAAGTTTTTCTCCACAAGATAATTCTTCATTAATTCTAAAAATACTTTGCGTTCTATTTTGATGTAATTATTGATAGATACAGATGGTTTGGGGATAATATTAAATTGCAACTCTTTCATTTTAACGCCTACTTAGGTTGTAGTATATTCCTAAGAACAACTTATGATGTAGGTAGGGTATACATGTGTAAGTATAGTGGAACATATCCGAATGCACCATTACTGGCGTTATAATAATAGTCAGAGGAACCTCTTATTCTTCCAGATGTTACAGGGTGGATTTATAAAAGCCTCAAATACATGATGAGTCTTAAAAACGTACATACCAACTATAACTTTTCTGCTCGTCATTATTTAAAATTTTAGAATATTATATAACCACTGCCGAAATTATTGTTTCAACTGTGATAGACATTTGTCATTAGGAGTTATTATGATATAAATAAACAGGTACTTATTACTCAAAGTTAGACCATTCCAATTGATTTATTTTCCTTTAATGACATAATAACAGAAGTTGTTATTGTTATTTGTTATACATTAGCGACCAGCTGAAAACTCAATTTTATCAAATTTTATTTTCAAATAACAGCTCACAGCTGATATTGACAAGTGGCATGTGATGTCAGATCACAGAACATAATAATAATAAACTTTAGGGAGATTTAGGAGTGTATATTATATTATATTATACGTGACTGTCTAAATAATAATATACTGTACTCTTTGTGCAAGTATATGCATTCTGTGGATGTGACAGCCGCAGGACGACAAGATGCAACGAAATTATAAAACTTGGTCCCAGAAATAATACATGATCAAATAAGATTATACAAAAAAAATGTTTACTCATGATATCTCGTATCATAATTACAGTCCGATTCAAACTTTATGGTGGCTCGGAACATGAGGCGAGTCGCTGCACAGTAACAAAATAGGCACTGCAGAGTCGTCATAAACTTTGAATCGGGCTATGCCAATATTAGCACTAGTAACAAGTATTCAGTAATATAAAATTAAAATAAAATAAATATTTGAGGGGGGCTCCCATACAACAGACAGACGTGATTTTTAAAGATAATGGTACGGAACCCTTCGTGCGCGAGTTGGACTTGCACTTGGCCGGTTTTCGTTTTTTTTGTCTAGTGTTGGGATTTATGGCCTGCTTTTCTCGCTTGTCACAAAATAAAAACCTCTACAAACGCACAAAGGTGTGGATGCATCGCAAGCGCAAGCCCTAGAGTTGTGCTCAAAACCCTAACCCGACATTTGATCGAATAGCCAGGGGGCTTACCACCAGCTCTTCGGCAGCAACAGTATACTATTGTAGTCTTTGGGCAGCAAATTAACTGCTTGCAAGCCCATCCATGTGTATACATTGTAAAAGTATGTTAAAATGTAAGCGTGTGGAGCGTAGACTTGGGTAGTTCCGGAACGAGTCATGAAAATGATATAGTTCCAGTTCCGGTACTACACCACTCACTCGTTCACTACCAATTCAAATGTGTCCTTTAGTTCCTCTAGTACCGACTAGTCCCGACTATTACTCGTACCAAAGCACTGCTAGCTCTCCCATGCTCTCGCTCGCGCCATCGCACATCGACGCACCGCGACGCCTATGATAGAACGAGATGGGAACACATCGTATGTTCGTAATAGTTTTGTACTCGTATAGTCCCGAGGTAATAATATATCAGTTTTGCTTTGATAGTTCAGAACTACACGGTACTGGAGCTATTCTGTGGTACTAATGAACTGAAAGCGTTCCCCGGTACTAAAGGAACTAATGAACTAGATGAGTGGACTAGTTCCGGAAGCAAAAATATACATATCACTCCTTATCTTTTGTTGGACACGTTTTGCGCATCTCTAGTGGAGCGGCATAAGGTCAAATCTTTTTGGTCTTCCAACCACGTTTCATTACAAGTAAAAATCAAGTTTTTTTTTAGTTCCCGTCATTTCCCGTTGTAGTATTGTACAAACTTAATCAAGCTCACCCAAGCAAATGATTGTTATCTATTCACCTCGCATATTTAAATTAAACACGCGTATTTATATTTTTTGTTTCTTAATTATTGTAATGCTGTACTTACTACTCCCACGCCTACAAGAATGATCAATCAAGACTGAAGTGTCAAACCAGACCTATCAACCAAAACAATGTCAATTGAATGATTTCAATGTTGTTTTTTTAGTTTAGTCCAGTTGGGTCGTGTTTTTAGTACCTAATCTGGAATGTTGTTGTATTTTTTGAGGTGTGAGGTGATAATTTATTTTAATAAACGGCATGACTATGATTATTGTTTAATATAGTAAAATTCGAAAATATTAAAATCGAACGATGATATCACTTTACGTTGAAAATGGCATTGCTCATGTATGGAATTCTGAAGGTATGTACTTAATTTATATTTAATGATATAAAAATGTTTTATGTTAAAATGTGATGGCTTTTTCATAAAGAGTCTGTTTTAAATCTAGATTGGTACGTTCTACGAGCGAGCCATCGTATATGCGGTTCACTAATTGGTTCCATACCATCGTTTCCAAGACAAAATGATTTTTTAGGTATGTGCTAATTGCCTTTAATAAAATAAAATTGTAAAAAAAATCGTTTCAGCAGACCAGTCTATAATCATTATGGTATATTTTTTATGTTTTTAGGATTACCAATGGCTTTGACATCTGAAGAAGCTGCATTGTTAGTGGAAAAGGGTGTTTGCGAGTTGTTTGAATTACCAAATTTTACAAGAAAACCTACAGATGAAGAAAAGCAATTAATAAAAGACCTGGAGCAAAAGTAAATTACAGTACCAGGGCGTTAATATGGCCCATAGGTATTAGTGAGTGACAGAGATGACACACGGCAAGGATCTCTTTCTAAAACTTTATGTGCCATATTAACAGCAGCGTACCACACAAACACGTACAGTTTTTTTTAAAAGCTGCTGTAAATTTTTATATTTGAGGGGCAAGAATCAGGGTAGCCTGCGAAATTCAAATTTTCTGTTTATTTTTGCAAATTTAGGTCAGTGTCAAGTTGATTAAAATATGATTCGCGAGCCTAACAAATATGACATTACAGAATTATAATAATTAAAATCATCAATACAACCCTATCTAAGTTCATATAATCCTATTGAATGACTTTCATGAAACACAAACATGTTAAAAAAAAAATATTTCGCAGGCTACCTAGCACATCCCCCTTATTAAATTTATTCCCCTTATTAATATTAAAATTTATTTAATTTAAAAAGTACTCGGCTATTGGTTGCCACATTGATGCTAATATGATTTTTACTGTTGTAGTGTTTTATCAGAGCAAACTGAGGCTTTGAAGAAGCGAAAAATAGAACAGTTGTCACAGAAGATTGACATTATTATTGCTGGGAAAAGACAAAAGCTATTGTCTAAAGGAGTAACTGGTACATATGCAGGCTTCTAATAAAAACATTTGCCAGTAAACTAAGTTTTGTAAATAAAATGATTACTTGTGAATCTTTTTATTTTACAGACATTCAGTTAGACAAACAAACATTATTACAAGAAGAAATAAACAAATTGCCAAAGCTAGCTCCTGCACACATTCTTACACACTTACCAACAGAGCATTACATAGCTACAGGTGATTAGAGTTTCATTAAATTATTTAATAAAGTATGTAGGTATCTACTTCAAAATGATTTCATAAACTTGATTGTTACAGAAAAGAAAAATGTTAACATTGATGTTTTGAAACCCAGTGTTGTAGAAGGAAAAGGTGCTATGAAATTCAGGATTTTTAAAAATTTATGGGAGAGAAGACATCATATAACAAATGGATCAAAATTTGGCTGTGACTTTCTTTTATACCCTGGTAATATAATATGATCTAAAATGTTTTATTTTAGTAACTTATTATTGACTGCCACAGCTGTCTTATTTTGGCCCATCACTTATAATAAATAGCTAGTAATGTGAATGAACATTCAAGATGTCACAGGTGGTGAAAGGGTTAATAAATTATATAAAAGCCAGAAAAATAAAATATATGGTTAATTTTATTTTTAAACTTTATATTCTTCCAGTTTTCTGTGCTCATAGTTTTTATTTTAATTTTTCAGGAGACCCAGTGAGATTTCATGCAACATACATGGTGCGATGTATTTATGACCAGACTACCACCATCAGCCCTGCTGAGTTTGTAGCATTTGGAAGACTATCAGTAGCAGTAAATAAATTAGCTGTTTTAGCCTTTTGCAATAGTCATGGGAAAATGGAATACCAAACACTCCAGTGGCATGATAATATTACGTAAATAAACAAAAATATTTTAGTTAGATACTCCTTTTTTTGTTAGTTTCATATTTATTTGTAAAATATTAATTACTAGCAGCGGCTCGCCGTTCCACCCGCACAAGTGTCGATCCCGTGCGAATATCGGGATAAAAAGTATCCTATGTGTTATTCTGATGTATAAGCTGTATCACTGTAAAGTTTCATCAAATCCATTCAGTAGTTTTTGCGTGAAAGAGTAACAAGTAACCAACATTCGCGTTTATAATATTAGTAGGATAGTAGGAAGTAGGATTATGGTCCAATAATTTTGGCACTAACTTTTATCTAACTATTTATAAAGAATAAATAAAGTCGATGTTCTTGCTGATGTTGGGGTCCCGCGTTCATTTCCCGGGTCGGACCCCTTCTAGATGAGCCGCAAAACTGGCGAAATATGGGTGAACTATAGACCTCTGCATACCTCGTCGGTAAATACTTACAGGTGTGATGTTATGTGCTTTAAAAGTTCACACTGATGGACTACGTGAAAATAGAGAGGTCTTTAAAGGTATGTTACCTAGGGAAGTTAGTAGGAACACGAGTAGCTCGACGTGTCATGCTCATCAGTCGTCGTGCCGATAATCCTTGGCCAGGCGCAGGGGCGTAGCTACCGCTGTATCAGCCGTATCGACATACGGGGCCCCCGACGTGACGTGTATAAGCAAAATTTTTAAAAATAATGTCCAGAACTTAAAATTCTTGTTGATAAATGATATTTATTTCTGTAAATTGGTTCAAAAATAAGTTTAATAAAAAAAATTTAACAAAAAAATTAAACCTCTGAAAAAACTGAAAACCAAAAAATAATAAACCTTTTTTATTTAACCTTAATAACTAAGTTCTTAAACTAATGTAAGTATACCTTCATAATTTTGAGTCGGCGCCAAACAATCAATAAACAAAGATCACTAAATTGCCTTTTTTAAACGGCGCCGACTACCGCGGCAAGCGTAGCTTAACCTTCAATCGACTTGTGCGGCTGTTATTACTTAGCCACGAGCCCCTCACCTTCCAAGTCAGTATGCTATGTTCTTTATTTTGTAAAAACAGTAGCTTAGCTGTTAGCTAGCTGTAGCTTCACAGGTGGGTAAAAAGGCCCACAAAAAAATTTGATACAGGGCCCCATTAGGATGAGCTACGCCACTGGCCAGGCGTGATCTCTTGACTAACTCGAGATCGTTGTCGACGGAGATAAAGAGGTTGTCGGAGCTCTGGAGCCCTAACTACCAGTAGATTGGACCATAATTTCTACCTATTAAACCTATTTTTTCATTTTAAAATCTTTTAGAAGAAGATTTGTATTAGGTACAGACGCCAGCAGGTCAAGTTACCCGAAAGTCAAATTTTCCCAATCAACCTTGAACCTCAATGCTTTAGCGATAGAGTAAATCTATTAAAGAAATTTGTCAGATTGTAGTAGCTTGATGTATGGCGTCTGTACTCACGAATACTTACAAAAAAATAATATTGACTAGTAATAATAATAATAGCCTCCCGACCGATTTCGGTCACACTGGCCAATCTTAACGGAGATTAGCTAGGTACGCAGGAGATAATAGAATGCACAAATGTGTGCTCGAACACAGCGCATGCTTAATGGAATACTGACTTAACTCAAAAAAGACGATTTTTGGGAAATCGCAAAAGGAGATCTTGCTAAGAGGACTTAACCTACTTGTTGATGCATAAAAATAAAACTGATTTATATTAATCATGAATGCTTGTATTTTGAACGTCTATGATTAACTATTGATGAGATCTGAGTAAAAAAAAAACCGAAATCACATCTGACCTATCTACTAATGGGTCAGTGTTCCATTAAGCATGCGACAGGTGCACTCTCTGTTCCTTTACTCTCATAGTATAATGGGAGGACAATCCGACACGACCGGGGAGAGATCAGGCGCAGGACCAACGGTTATACTCGCTTTCCGAGGCACGGGGGTATTCAACTGCCAACAGCGCCAACTTCCAAACTCGGGACTGTTACTAAGTAATTCCTAATGGAAAACCTAATAACACTTTGTCCAACCCGGGAATCGAACCCAGGACCCCACTCTCAGCAGTCGCGCTTGCAACCACGAAACCAACGGGGCAGTCAAAACTATTCCATTGGTGGCCAAAGCACCCCCAGCTTTGGCCACTAAAGGAACAGTTGAGTAACGGCTAGTACCAAATATACAACTGATATAAGGTTCACAACATAGATTTAGTTTAAAAAGCCTACAAAATTCAGATTATTTAGTGGGGCGCCCCGTGTCAGCTCGGTCGGCGCTCAGTCGGCGACGGCACCGGTTGGCGCACCCCTAATCCCGGGCGTGCCATAATCAGCGTGAGTGGCGTAGTTAGTCCTAAAGATGCTCCTTATCAAATATCAGGATAAGTGAGTGTCATTGGGACTAAGTACCTATGTACTATGAGAATGCTAGAGCAAGCGAAGCGAGCTAGAAAATTGGAGAATCCTTACTTGAAAAGGTTAAGCTGTCTTCGTCTTTTCATTAATTATGAGAAAGCAAGAGCTATCGCAGCGAGCTCGATAATACGAGCTAAAAAAAATATTTAAAATAAAATAATGCAAGAGCTTGAGCCTGCGCCTGTATGTATGTACATACCTTTAAGGTGGATGCTCCAAGGTAGCCCGCGAAATTCAAATTTTCTTACGTTTTTTGCAATTTGCTGGTCAGTACTAAGTTGTACGTTGATTAAAATATGATTCGCGGCCGTAACAAATATGTATTTACAGAATTATAATAATTAAAGTCATCAACACAACTCTCTAAGATCAAGTAATCCTACTGAATGACTATTTCATGAAATGTTGACATTTTAGGATTATGCTAACTTAAAAAGTTGTATTACTGATTCTAATGATTATAATTCTGTAAATACATATTTGTTACGGCCGCGACTCATATTTTAATCAACGTACAACTTAGTACTGACCAGCAAATTGCAAAAAACGTAAGAAAATTTGAATTTCGCGGGCTACTGTAAACTATAAAAAAATTACAATATGTACGTTAATTTTCATTATGTACGGTATATTCATTAATGACATTTTATTCTTATCATTAAGAAATAAGACGAGAATTTCAAGTGTTGGATATAAACCAATTTTTGCCTACACACGTCGAGGGGCCCAGTACCTTGGGGGCTAGTTCGTATCATTGATGATCTTAGGAGTATAATATGTGTTCTGTGTTGATGATACGGCATAGCGACGTCCCTGACAGAATACTGTTCGTTGAATTCACCGGTTAAATTAAATGTGTTAAGACTGCTGTATCAGCAGCCCTTTCCTGTCGTTAAAAATGCAACATTGCCAGTGTTGTATCATAATTTTAAATTATTATTATTGTTTAGTATATTTTGTTGCGAGTTGCGTTCCTTGTTCATCTGTTGACAGTTCATGCTTATTATCACAAATACTAACAACAAGGACCTAGCGCACCAAGAAACGGAACGCAATACTGCCTTAAATGTCAAAAAACGAAAGCAATAGAAAAAAAATATCGAATTGAATAAAAAGCTTTAGATTGTTGTGAAAATACCTATTTAAAAATTAAAATGGCTGATCCAGAATTAGACAAGATTAGACAACAGCGGCTTGCTCAGCTACAGTCTCAACATGGGGTAAGTGTTAATGATAGATGGAGGTTATGTTTGGTTCGATACCTACCTGCTTCGGTTTTTGGCATAAAATTATATAGAGCTTTCGTATTTTGACAAATAAAAGGCAACCTGATGTTAATTAAAACGCAAATCATGTATTTCAGGGAACCGGTGACCCCAATCAAGCTAAACAGCAGGAAGAAAGAATGCAGCAAATGGAGGAAGCTAAACACACAATTCTTACACAAGCACTCAGTCAAGACGCGAGAGCCAGACGTAATAACATATTATTGATTAATTTAGTCATATGATTATAATATCACATGATACCTACTCAGAATATTATCATGACAGATCATCACAATAATCTTATGCTTTTTTTTTGCAGTGAACACTATAAAACTCAGTAGACCAGAAAAAGGTGCCATGGTTGAGAATATGATCTGTAGAATGGCCCAGATGGGTCAAGTTCGTAATAAAATAACAGAACCAGAACTGATTCAACTCCTTGAGTCTCTAAATCAACAGATGCCCAAGTCCACCAGCACTGTGAAGTTTGACAGAAGGAGGGCTGCTCTGGACTCAGATGATGATGATTTCTAGCACTGCTTAATTAAGTTAACTCTTGGAATAATGCTGTTACTGGAATGCCTTAACAAAATATTAAATGCTTATTTATCTTTACAATCATGTTATTTTTGTTTAACATAACTGAAATGTATTTTATAAATTAATGGAAGAACATCATTTTTTGTAATTTTAACACCGATAATAATACATATTTGAGGAATCAATTTTGTTAAATTTAGTACAAAAAACTACCCACGTTTTTAAACACTGCTTTTAAAACATAATAATGTTTTTAAAATTTGAACTTGCTTTTTGAACCAATTTACAGAAATAAATATCATTATTCATTTTATCATGGCCCACCTCTCTGATCGAAATTTACTATCAATATATTGTGAGAGACTGCTGAAGTTCTATCAATACAACTCCAACTAGCTTACTGCTGGATTATGGCTGGACTTGTTCCCCACAATTTGTACCAACATCATCCTCACGATATCATGAATGAGATGACACAACGTTTTGTGGTCCCCAATGGTTAGTATTCATAAAACGGCATTCTGTCAATTCATCATCTTCTTGCCCTTATCCCATGTTACTTGGGCGGCATTCTGTCAATTACATTAGTTAAATTAAAGTTATACTATTAATACCCCGCCTCCTAATCAAAAGCGATCATCGCGCGCGCAAATTACACGATCGTTGCGTTCATATCATAGACTATTATAATTTATACAAATGATTCCTAAATCGTTTTTTGTTCAGTGAACCAAAATGCGTGGTCGCGCCGACAGAGGGCGCCTTTCGGTTTTCCGGTGTTAAGACGCGGCCTTATTCATAGCATACATTCATACTTACACTATGTCAAAGGCACTGAAATGATAAAATACACCTAGGGGATTTTGCTACTAATTACATGTACTTCTGGAGCTAGCTCAATCTTGTCGCCGATTACTCGAAATTTCCCAAGATATGCGAGAGTCAATATACATATAATGACGAAAAGTCATTAAAATAATTGTTTATTTACCCATTGCAAGTAATCATATTGATGTGACTCAGGCTAGCTGGACAAATTTTCAAAATAGCTCGCATTTAACTAGGTCAATAGGGCACTTTATGTGACGGCTAAACACCCTTATTTCAGAATTTGTAACGCTACAGAATCTTAGATAATCGACCGAAAACGTGTCCCGCCAGCTTGAAAAACCACTTTTCGCTGGTCTCTCAATCTCGGTAACGGAAATTATTTTGACGACTTTTTGCATATCAAAGGGCGTTACATAAATTCGTAACAGGCATCGAGCTAAAAGTTTTGTGATACGTAGGTACAGCGGTTTAGTAGAAAAATGCAAAAATCTGTGTCCAGCCAGCTTGAATTTACGTATAAAACTTCTGGCTGGCACTTCCAGTGAATCTCAATAACGGGAGCGTTTTCGAATATGGTTACTTTACTAACATTTAGTGACGCAATGTTTAACAGTAATAACGTTTGATTTATGGCGTCACATGTAAGGGTTTACGAGAAATCAATAAAAACTTAATGTCCAGCCAGCCTGAGTTCAAGCTGGCTGGACACATGTAACTCCGCTGCCTGATGATCTACGACCTTCGAAATGTGTTCAAAATTTTGTGACGGGGACGATAATGATAACCTGAATTTGTAACGGAGAAATTTAGGGTAGTTTCAAAGATATTGCGTATTCAAATTTTCCCATACAAACACTGCAGTAGGGTTACTAATATTTGTATCCTTTGAGGCGGCAACTCTCCTTGCACGCTTTCCGCCACTGGACATCTTGGCGGATATGGACGCGAGGGTCTATAACCGAATTCGTGTCATCCGCCAAAGTGGCAATGGCGTGCCAGGCATCGCTGTTGCTCGGCTGAGTCGCCAGGAACGGCGACACGCGTTCGAGCGGTGGCGTGAGCGGCTGCAACAGCCGCAATATTCGCATAAGCGAGTTGTCGAAGCCGTTCTACCGCACTTCGAAGCCTGGCTGAAAAGAGAGGAGCGCATCTCTTATAGGCTAACTCAGGTGCTGACCGGACATGGTTGCTTCGGTGAGTACCTGAACAAGATTGGGCGTGAGGTCACGGCAAATTGTCACCATTGTGGAAGCGACCTAGACTCTGCACAGCACACGCTCGAGGAGTGCCCTGCGTGGGCCTCTTAGCGGCAGGTTTTGGTCGCCAGAATCGGGCGAGACCTGTCTCTGCCAGCAGTAGTGTGGGCTATGCTGTCAGAGACAGAAAACTGGAGGGAAGTTGCCTCCTTCTGTGAGACTGTGATGGTCTAGAAATTTTTAATTTTATTATATTTACGTGCAGATATCTACTCTTTTTAGTAGGTAGGTATTGGTGTTTTTCATGGTACAGTGTTTTCAAGTACAGACGCCAGCACATCAAGCTACCACAATCTGTCAAATTTCTTTAATAGATATTCAACTTTATCGCTAATGTATTAAGGTTCAAAGTTGATTGGGAAAATTTGACAGTTTCGGGTAGCTAGACCTGCTGGCGTCTGTACACACGGCTACAAATCAAGTTAGACACCCTATATACGCATAACTACGCCACCAGCAATACAGAGAATTGTAGGAAAGGGACTGCGTATTGTGGCATCGGCCAATCACAGCATTTGCTGCGTTGCGCCTACGCACACAGACGCACTTTTTAGTTTCACTCGTATTCAATTCAGTGTTCTATGCTAGTCAGTTCCTAAACCACAGAGTACATTATACTAAACGTCGCGTCCCCCAGGATTCACGACTATTAAGATACGTTAAGTTAGGCAAACTAATTAGATTAATTGTTAATATTGTTTCCAAATTTTTGTTTTTTTATCTATGTTGATTTCTATTACTCATTTAGGAGTTTAAATTTTAAACTATTTTAATTGATAATATTTTTATTTGTTTTTATTTTTGGTTCTCGAAGTAAGAAGCTGTTAAATTTGATAGTAGGTAGTCTGTTATCTAAGACCGATATTTTATTGTTTTAAATGTTAACAGTTTACATTTTTTTAAAGTGGATTCAGCTTCTTTTCAAGTCATAAATATAATTTATAACTACTAGCTGCGCCCCGCGGATTCACCCGCATAAGTTTCGATCCCGTGGGAATAACAGAATGAAAAGTATCCTATGTGTTAATCCTGGTTATAGGCCATCATCAGTGTGCCAAATTTCATCCAAATCCGTTCAATAGTTTTTGCGTGAAAGAGTAACAAACATCCATCCATCCATCCCTAAAAACTTTCGCGTTTCTACTAGCAGGATTTACATAATAATTACTCTAGTGTGAGGATATTTCTCATACCTATTAGTAGCATAGACCAATAAACCATATCAAGTTTTATTTGCCATAGTTCATTAGAGAAGGTTGTCACTGGATGAATTTTTTTTTTCAACTGCGTTGTTTTTATGTTCATTTAGATTTTTAACTATTGTGGGCTCCTGAGGTAACTTGTAGCTATGTTTAGATTATGATAGTTATTTCGGGCCTTTCAAGCGTCAAATAATTAGACAAAATTAATAATGAATCATTACATTAAGTATTAACTTAATTAAATTAAATTAACGCGGTCAGCCAACGCGGACGCCCGCTCGGAGCTTTGTGAATTGAAGTATATTAAAATTCTTTTCAATAATTGAACAATTATTGTTCACGATATCTCGAGATTGGTCATCACTGTCTAATCTCATGTGCGTTGCGAGCAGTAGGCAACCCGCCCCCTCACCCCTGTCGCCATCTAAGGCGCGGCCAACTACTTCCGCGCGCACTATACTAATTACTTTATTTCACATTCGAATTCTTCCAATTATACAATCTGGCAACCCTAGGCAGCCGTGACTTGTGACAGGAAGACAGAAACAAATCAAATCTCTTTGATTCGTTCGTTTTTAGGGTTCCGTACCCATAGGCTAAAAACGGGATCCTATTACTAAGACTTCGCTGTCTGTCCGTCTGTCTGTCACCAGGCTGTATCTCAAGAACTGCTATAGCTAGACAGTGGAAATTTTCACAAATTATGTATTTCTGTTGCCGCTATAACAACAAATACTAAAAACAAAATAAAATAAATATTTAAGGGGGGCTTCCATACAACAATCGCGATTTTTTTGCCCTTTTTTGCTCAATATCAATAATGGCAACAGGTAGGCACTTGAAATATTCACAAAATACTCAGTTGTATTTTTACTTTAATAATAAATAATATTAATAGAACTCCAGCTGCAAGGTTTACATCGTTTCTGTTCCTTTACGCTTAGGAACTCTCCCTACTCTGCATCAAGAATCTACCATAGCTCTTATATTACAGAACTTAAAACAAAGCCCCTTTAGATTTAGGAGAATTTTGTGAATTATTCTGCAGTAAGTTATTCCCAATTCAAATTGTACTGGATCCCAAAACAGAGTAGGTAGTCTTTAAGCTTAGACAACCTCTTTGCTACTGTCATTTTAGCTCACTTCCTTAATCCAAGGTGGTGCCTGGCAGGCGCGGTCGGAGCCCAAGATCCCAAAGGGGGGAAGGGGGGTCTTACCAAGTAGTAAGTTAGTAACTTAAGTTAGTAAGGCAGGTAAATCATGCAGACTCGACAGCTTTTGGGGGGGTTGTCATGAAGACACCGCTCTTGGTGCGTATATAATTATATACTCCTTGTTTTTTACCTTGCCAACACGCCTTTTATTTATATTTGCACCTACTAATGATGCATCAATCAACACACCAGTTAACAATTTTAATCCAAGGCTTAATGTTCTCAGCAGCGGCCACTATACGATCTACAACTTCTTTCGCTGCTCCACATGTCTTTAACTTCATATCTATCTATATCCAGACATTTCGTTATTTGGAATGGGCCTTTAAAAGTAGCCAGTAATTTTTTACTTCGTCCATGATTTGTTTGGCTTTGTATTTTAATAAGGACTAAGTCTCCTTCATGATAAAGTTTAGCTTTAGTGTGGCACCGGTCGAATCTTTTCTTCTGAAATTTCGCACTATTCTTTATATTTTCGTTCACTCTTTTACCCAACTTCGTCACATTCGTACTATGCTCGTCATCACGTTCAAGCTCAGGCCCGAAGTTGTCACTATCGGTACGTAGTCTATACCGCCCGAACTGCCTTGATCGTTTTGTGATACGTACTATTGATCGCCTGTTGTAATGGCGTAATACAGTTATCCAAACAATCTTCATCCAAATCTGCACCCATAGTTTTCATGGCCTCAAGAATTGTTTTATTAAATCTTTCGGCTTGGCCGTTTGAGCGCGGCATGCCTGTGGCTATTGTATGTAAGCGAATATTTTTTCCGTTGCAAAAAAAAATCCTTAAACATTTTTGACGTAAAACCGGATGCCGCATCCGTAACAAGTCTACGAGGGTTGCCGAATATCTTTGCTATACCTTCAAGTTCACTAATTATACGTTACTACTATCCGTATTAGGTACCGCCGAATAAATACAAAAATAAATGCATCTACTGCGACTAACAAATACTTATTGTTATTTCGTGTTTCAACAAAAGGACCCAGATGATCCACATGGATCGTGTGGAATGGTTGTGTGTATTTTGGTAGTGGATATAGCTCACCTTCGTTTGGGCCGCCTTTATTTTTAAAGTAAACGCAGTTTAAACAGTTTTTTATATATTTCTTAACTATGTATCGCATCCGAGAAAACCAATATCGGCTAGAATTTTGTTCGACTGTTTTATCAACCGAGACATGACCGAGGTCGTCACGGTTACATTTGATAATTTGCCATATGCATTTCTCTGGGACAACCCAGCGACGACCGTGACTTGTACGTCGATATACTTTATTGCCAAGAAGTTCATATTTGTTGAATACATCCCTATGTTTGTTCGCTTCGCCCGACTCTAAAGTCTGCCTAATTACTACTATCCGACGATCCTGCAGCTGAACTGAGAGCAACCAATCCGCTTCCGTTATAGACATGACTATTTCCGCTTCAGATTTTTCCCCAGACTTTAACGGGTTCCTACTTATTCGAGTTCCCTCTCTATGAGCCATATCGAAAGAAAATTTTTGCGTAGAAAGCATCCACCGCGAAATTCGGGGATTTATGTCTTTTTTTTTAACGCATAACGTACCGCACTGCAGCCTGTCACTATACGGAAATTAGTCGCTAACAGATAGCGTTTAAACTTTTCCAAAGACTGGACGATAGCTAGCAGCTCAAGCTCAAAAGAATGGTATTTTTTTTCATCTTCAGTAGTTTGACGGCTATAATAATGAATAGGTTTTTCACCATTATCTGTAACTATCAAAATGCCTGCGATTCCGTCTCTGCTTGCGTCATAGTATGCTTTGCTTGGCAGGGTCAAATAATATCAAAGTACACTCGGGAACATACTGTTCCAAGAAGAGAACGTAGTTTGAAGCCCTGGATAACGCTGGGGCAACTACGCTGTATACGTCACCGTGACCGCATGCATGTTAAACTCAAAAAGTCGGAACATAACCTAATATTAAGACTCACCTACACTCGCTATCGCAATTTCTTTAATTCCCTGTTGAGAAAACTTAAACGCTCGTATGAAAAGGAACAGTTTCGTAATGCAAAAAATAATGTTAAGGCTACTTAGAATGTTAAGAAAGTCTCGGATCTTCAAACTCAGTCTTCTCCCTCTTTTGACCTGTTACATTTATTTGATAATCCTAAATCCTCGCTTAATCACGTGAACAACTTTTTTGCTAATGCAGGCAGTAGGTTGGCGTCGAAATTTAAATCAAATCAATCAAAGGTACGGAAATTCTGTGTCGAATTCAAATTCGTGTAGCTCAATGGCCTGTACTATATGGCCTCAATGTACCTCCTTGAGGTAACCGAAGACGATGTTGACTCCATTATTTTGGCTCTTAGGACTGATTGTGCTACTGGTTTAGACTGTATACCGTCTAAAATAATAAAGGCCTCGAGATGCGTATTAGTTCCGGTTATTACACATATCTGTAATTTTTCTGTAACTGCAGGTGTCTTTTCAAAGGCATTTAAAAAAGCAGTAGTTCACCCTATTCACAAGGCTGAGCGCAGAGATGATGTCAATAATTACCGTCCAATTTCGATTTTAATCTCAATGTCAAAGATCTTAGAACGAACACTGAATAAAATCCTGATCAGTTTTCTCGACGCAAACAACATCTTAGAGATTATCCAATATGGTTTCAGAAATGGAGTTAGTACCGAAAACGCAGTCATGGATTTGTCTAATCACGTGGCTAGGGCGGTAGATAAAAAACACAAGTGCCTGGGAATTTTCCTTGATCTGTCAAAGGCACTTGACACCGTTTCTGCCTCACGAAAATGACGAGCTTCCAATCACGTTTCGCAAGGCGGCATTCTGGGGTCTACTCTCTTTCTCATTTATATAAATGAACTCTGCAAACTGCCTCTCGAAAATTCAATTATAATTTCAATTTCAATTGTATGATATATACGTACGCGGATGACACTGCTATGTTATAGATAGTTATGACGGGCCCCATACATACCAAAACGCCGAGGCGGCGCTGTCCCTCGTAATGAAATGTTTGGCCGATAACTTGCTCACCTTAAATGTTGATAAAACGGTAAACGTTCCCTTTGAAATTCGGTCAAATCTGTGTTCCTCAGATTCCCTTACCCTAAAAGCACACGCTTGCGGTTCCTTTACAGAGTGTAGCTGCTTCTTACTCGCCAAATCCGCTTGTGTAAGGTATCTAGGAGTACTCATTGATCAGCATCTCAACTGGCACCCCATAAAGTCAAAGTCCCGTCCCGCATACGTAAGCAAATATATGTTTTCAAGAAGTTGCGAAACTCTGCTGATAACGAAACGCTAAAATGAGTATATTTTGCCCTATCTGTACTAACGTACTGCTTGCACGTTTGGGGTGGTGCAACCAAAAATGTATTTATCCGCCTTGAGAGAGCCCAGAGAGCTATCCTTAAGGTAATGCTCTCTCGTCTACGTAGGTACCCGACTGTGCAGCTCTATTCCGATTGCAAGGTAATAGCAGTCAGACAACTTTATGTGCTCCTTTTGACCCTACGCAAAGACTCCCGCCCTCCAAAGGAACCGTCTGGCAGACTTAAGCATAATGTTTTCCCTCATGAACGCCATAGAACTGCCTTTGCAAAACGCCAATTCTATGTTATTAGCATAAAAATGTACAGCTTCCTAAATAAAAAGTTAAAAATTTATTCGTGCCCTAAATACCAATCCAAAAACTTACTTAGAGAATATCTCCAAACACTAAGTTATGATAACACTGAGGATCTTCTACTGTGTAATTTACAATGCTAATGAACTATACGAATCTAAATCTAACCATAAACGATGGTGTGTTGGCTACACCCTACTCTTTCTCACTACTCTCTCCCTACACCTCCTCACTACATACACACATACGCACATGCTACACTTACTCTCTACACACACACACTCAGACCCTACATCAATTCACCACACCACACAGTTAAACATCTTTCATTTTTGTTTCATAAACACACATTATATCCTGTTTTCTTTTACACCATTTGCTTATTGTGGAAATGTCCCGATTTAGTATAATATGGCTTTGTTTCTAACGAAGAATCACTGGCTCCTAAGACACAGGCACCTACACCTAGTTTAGGAGTCAGAGAATTAAAACTATTGTGACCTAGTTATAAGCCTTATATGCTCTTAGGGTTTGGATACTGTTATGTGATGGCTTTTGGTGAAATAAAGAATTTATTTATAAACGCGGTCTTGTGAATAGATTCCTCTGCCATTTTAATGTGATAGTAGCCACTTTTAAGATCCAAACTTGTGAAACATTTACAGTCCTGTAATCTATCTATTAAGCCTTCAATACGTGGAATCGGATATTTATCTTTCGTTGTAACTTTATTCAATGCGCGGTAATCAATACACAATCTTTTTTCACCGTTTTTTTTATTCACAAGCAGAGCTGGACTCGCATACTCGGATTTACTTTCACGGACTTCACCATTCTCTAAAAGTTCGTTTACCATGCTTCTTACAACTTGTCTATCTGAATGAGATGTCCTGTATGATCTAATTTGCACAGGTTTTTTATCATCTAAATTTATGACCATTTCATGACCTTCTACTTTCCCTAGTTGGTTTATATTCGTAGCTATGCATTCCTGATATTTACTGAATACATTAATTCATCGCGGTGAGAATCTGTACTGAACTCTAAGGATATTTCACCAACAACGTTGCAGAAGTCTTCAAAATGTTTTACGTTTTGAAACGTTAAGGTTTCACCAATTCGCAAATACATTAAATCAGACCGTTCTGTCACGTTGCGTCCTATCAGTACGTCACATCCCGATAGCTCATTAAGTATGTATAACTCAATCTCGTCTATTTTCAAGGAATCTAATTGTATCTTCACCACCTCCGTTACGTTTTTTAAATTATCTTTAGAAAATCCCTGCAGTGTTATAGGGGTATTCAACGGAATTCTTTGGAGATTACATCGTTCTGCCAAATCAGACGTCATTATAGAACAGCTACTCCCGGTATCTATGAACGCTTGATGAACAAAACCGTTAATGGTTACTTTCTTACAAAATTTGACTTTCGCATTAGAAAATTGTACGTATTTTGTTTCCTGGTTATTTTTTTGTTCAGGGGTGTCACTTTTTGAATTCCTTTTTGTGAAAACATGAAATTTCTGAGTGACCTTTTTACCGCAAAATTCACATTTTACCGAACATTCAAATCGTTTGTGATTGTCGCCGCAATTATAACACTCTATGGGTTTACGTTGACTTGGGGTTAGATTAGTCACGGTTGATGCGGTTGTCGTATTTGCCGTTGTTGTTTGGGAAAAAGAACTTTGAACTTGACATGGAACCTTAACATTATCACGAGTGTTGCTGTGGTAAACCATTTGTTTAACGACTTTTGCTTTGTAAACGCAGCTGTGTAAAAATCTAGCTAAACTATCGCTTGATTTAAAGTTGCTAGCCTCAACGGATGCTGTTATGTTATTATCACCGATATTTCCTAATATTATCGAGATTACATCCTTTTCAGTCAAATGTAAGCACATACTATCAAATTTCGATTTTTGTTAAAAAAAGAAGTCATATACTTAGCGGTTAATTTTCTACAGGTTCCGCTCGACGATTTCCTTAAGTAGGTCAAACATATTTCTCTTCACTCTAAATGTACTAGAAATGTTTTCCTTCCAATGCTTTCACAGCCAAGTTGTCCACATGTGATCATTACGCAATAAAGACTCGTACCAGATTTTAGCAGAGCCATTGAGCTTACATATTTAGTGCCTGATAGCGTATTGTATGTACTATCCGTCCAGGAAAATGTTGATGCATACGATTCTATCATGTTTAACCAAGAAGTAATATTATCGTTCAAGGGGTCAAACTCCGGTATCATATTATGCAAAAATTGTACTCACAGTTCCGGTATCTTTTGTGTTAGATACCTTTATCCTTTTGCGAGGTGCCAGCGGGGGTGTTCTTGAGCCGCTACTGTTAGAACTCGTACTGCTACATCTGCTACTGCTAGAACTCGTATTGCTGCTACTAGATGATTCGCGACGAGCGCGCTTTGCCCTGTGTTTACGCTCACTTAAGCGTCTTTTACACATTATAGTTTAACTTTACTTTTCGGGCGAGAGAAGTTTAATGCACACTATTCTGATACTAACTATTTCTAAACGGAGGGTGTTTAAAACACGTATTAGTTATTTATACAAATATGTATATATTAATCCGAAATATTAAAAACATAAATCAAACGCCTTTCGCGGCATGAAAAAATAATCATAAAAATAATAATGACGGGAAGTTTTCTATTCTCTATGGAAGTTTGTAAGGGTTTTATTTATTGAAAAATATACGAGAGATCAAAAATATTACTTTTTATTATTTTTAACACGTCTGTCATATTAAAAACAAAAGTATGAAAAATCAACGAACGACGTGCAGTGTCATTTGGTACTGGGTTGGTTGCCAGTACTCACATTCCTCTTCACGGCATCGTCGTGGTGACCAGGAGTTCAGGAAACTCCTAAGCCGCTCCGCAATTTCAACAGCCGCGGGCCGGCTAAGGCTTTGGTTAGGATATCTGCCTCCATATCTTCGGTTCCTGACCTGTATCGCTCCGTCCATTATGCAATTTCTTATAAAGTGCGGTTTCAAGTCAATGTGTGGACCTTGAAGTGACCATTGTGTTCTGACTTAACTTGCGGGGCGGCTTGTTTGTCGTTTAATATGACTATACTTTCATAGTCGGCCCCAAGATCTTTGAACAAACTTTTAGATGAATGGCCTCCTTTGCTAATTCAGTCAAGGCGACATATTCCGCTTCGGCAGTCGATAGCGGTACAGTCTTTTGCTTCTTCGACATCCAGCTTATGGCCGTTCCAGCATATTTGAAACAGCCAAAGAGATTTAAGATAGGTACAATAGAGAGGCTATGCAAAGAAATGTCATAGAAAAACTGTGATCCCATGTCTCAGTGACGCCATCTACCATAATATAGCAAAATTAGAGCGGCAATTGGGAACATCAAATAGTAAAAATGAATTAAATTTATTAAAATATGTTCAGCTATCGCTCGGTAGGTGGCCAGTGTGGTCAGTGTTGCCAGATCCGATTTTCAATCCCTGGATTAAGCCTGAAAAACCTAATATAGTTCAAATCAGGTAAATAAATATTGAAAACTAAACAAATTAAGCAAATCTTTTCTCGGACAGTAAAAACTACTTTTAGAATTTTATTCGCTACTATTCAATGTCCGTGTCACCGTCTATTGCTAGGTATCAGTTTCAAGTGTATGTTTTTATGTACATTTTAAAATAAAATAATTTTAAATGTACTTTGCCTCCGAATTATAGCACTCAGTTTATTACGCTTTTTGTATAAAGTAGACCTATTATGTCAAAAAGTGCTTTTTTTTTGCAATTGTCGGTTGCATTTCGTTTTTAGCAAAATTATTTTTTACACTTTTGTTTGCAAATATTTGTAAATCTTATTATATCGATATACGTATATTCGAGGCAAGGTCCAAAAACCCGTAGATCTATGGATAAATTCGTGGGTCTGGCAATGCGGGGTGACGCTAAGTAGAAACTATAAAACCTGTGCTAGGGATTTTATCATTTAGATATATAAAGGTATCGATAATATTGAAAGAAGTTACAAGACAATTTTTTCGCACTTGATTAGATTGAAAAAAGTGCCAAAAAATTAGGAAAGCAATAAATTGATTAGTAGTTTCAATATTTCAACCTTCTTTGGATGCCATGCGATTTGAGAAAATCATCGAAATCCTCGTTACGGTATTCTGTGCCATTGTCGGTCTGCAGGTTCTTTATCTTCTTGTTATGAAGCGTCTCAACTTCATTTTTATATTCTTTGAAAACGTTAAATACATCACTTTCTTTTAATAAAATAGACATGACAATAGCGACTATATTCGTCTGTGAAAGAAACATAGTACTTTGATCCTGCTAGTGTATCACATAGTATTGTATAATTGCATAGAACGTATGTGAGTACTATGTTACATACTATAAAGCTACCATTTACTGGCTACGTCTTTCATTGACTTGAATGTGCCTTGGCGGATGAGAGTATGACATGCTCACTCTAATGTCTCGCTGATGGTGGCACATATGTGTTGGGTCATTTAGCTCCCTTTAAAATGGTTGAGCTGAATGGTGCTAATCTATGCGTCATGTTCGTGAACGGGCGCCGTCAGTAGGGACTGGTCAACTCTTTGCTGCCATGGCTTATTTTAATTTAATTTAATATTTGAATTGTTTTTTTTTTATCTTTTAATTACGGACGCTTTTAACGTTCTGCATCGTTCTCACATGCATAATTTTGAACATGAATGATGTAACCAATACTTTGTAACAATATTATTATGATTTAAAAGAGTGTCCATGGAGTTTCTTGCCCGTTCTTCTCCATAGGTACCTACTACGCTTTGGAATGGGCAACTAGCTTCATCTTTTTGACTGACCGACCTTGACAATTCAAAAGTACCTGTAATTGGTTTATTTGAAATAAATAGTTTGAGTTTGAGTTTGACATTCAAAAGGTCCACAAACGTCGCTATGGATTATTTCCAGATTATCGGCTGTGTATAGCATGATCATTATGTGTTATGAACGGTAACCTGGACAATTTTCTTGATACAGGTTTCATATGTTTCCATTTCTTCATCATTTAAGTTTAAGCCATACATAAGGTTATCTTTAGCCATTTGCTTTAAATCTCTTTCATTTATGTGGCCGAGTTTGCGATGCCACTCCATGATATCACTGTCATTGTTTGGTGTGTAATTTGCAGTGTCTTTTCGTCCAGAATCAAAGTAGTAAAGCCCATCTCTCTTTCGAGCAGTCAGTGTCATTTCGCCGGTTTTTTCTACAACGTAGGCTTTCTCTTTTTAAAAAACAACCTTATTTCCTCGGTTCGTTATCTTGATTTTTCAAGCTGATCAAATGATCAGCTTGAAGATTCTGGAGGAATACCAAGCAAGGAGTGGAAATCCACTCCTTGCTTGGTATTCCTCCAGAATCTTTACTTTAAGATCTTCAGGATTAGGCAGGGTGTCTCGAGATTCGACGGCTATTCTAAAGTTCTCAAAAGTTACCGGCAAACTGTAGAGAAGCATTATGCTAAGCAGTTCTGCAGGTACCTTTATATCCATATCTGCAAGTTTGTCCACGATGTCCATGAAGTTATTTATGTGGTCACGTATATCTTCACCTGTGGACATTCGCTTTAGAACCAACCATTTTAATAAGGTAGCTTTCCTCGCAGGCCCAGTGGTTTGGTAAGTAGCCTTTAACATGTCCCATACAGCTTCAGATGTCGCGCAGACTTTAATTTGTTTTAATTCGATAACTCATACTTGATGCCATTTTTCATATTTGCAAAATAAAATCACGCTCTGCTACCTATTGGTAGCAGAGCGTGATGTAGTAGTGTGGGGCATCGTTTTAATAAAATAAAAATAAAAAAATTGTGAGGGTTTTACTTATTGAAAAATATACGTGAGATCACAAATATTTCTTTTTATTATTTTTAACACGTCTGTCATATTAAAAAAAAAGTATGAAAAATCAACGAACGACGTGCAGTGTCATTTGGTACTGGGTTGGCTGCCAGTACCTACTCACAAAGTTCCTTCCTGTCAAAACTTTACTGCCAGCACTCGAAGTAGCTTCACTCGGTGTTGCCAACACTAAACATAATTATATTAATTATGATCGAACTCATCGAACAGCTTCAACCAATTTAGATATATTGACATTTCAATTGCCAAACTTAAGTGGCAGTGGGCAGGGCACATTGCTCGCAGAACAGGTGGCTGATGGAGCCGAAAGGTTCTGGAGTGGCACCGCGTACCGGAAGACGTAGCGTTGGAAGGCCTCCCGCAAGGTGGACCGACGACATTGTGAAGGCCGCAGGAACCCGTTGGATGCGAGAAACACAGAACCGGTCGAAGTGGAGGTGCTTGGGGGCTATGTCCAGCAGTGGACGTCTTTCGGCTGAAATGATGATGATGACATTTCAACGTTTTTTGCATGTTTGACCGTTTCATTGCCACCTCCTCTATTTTCATGAAGTCCGCGACAAACAAGCCGCGCCATACACCGAAAAAAATAGACTCGCTAGGTATCTGTCTCAGCAACTCTGTATGGTTAATTTCTATTAAGATATTTTTGTGTTTTAAAGGCTATCTTATGACCTAGAAAGTTGTGCAGCGCAAGAAAAAGAACAATGGCGTAAATATCGTACTACTTATCTAGTACTATGTTTACCATATTATTACGAGTATTACAATAGGTACTAATATTCAAAACAATGTGAATAAATGCTCTAACCAGGGGTAAAATATTAAGTAAAACAAGGGGTAGCTAGGCACCATATACCTACTCGTTTTATCTGGAAGAAACACATGACTGTATTGAAATTATGTAGGATATTATTCTCTTTATGTAGTCTAAGGTTAAAAAGGGGGTGACTACCGAGATGACGACTAATTATGTAAATGGCACACCTGGTCAGGTACAAACAAAATTATTCGATACACTAAGCTTGGTTAGGTTAGGTTAGGTTAGTTCTGATTTTTCTTTAATAAGCGTTCAATATTAATTAAGTACCAAATGATTATAAAATAGTGTTAGTCGACTTTCGTTGCTGACTGTTCCTAATTTTGTACATACCTGCCTACTTTAGATAGTCTGTTTAGCCAATTATTTTTAAAAGAGTAACCGTGGAATTTCTTGCTGGCTCTTCTCCATTGGAAACGACCAATTGGAACCGTGCACTTAGCATTTGACGATTCATAAGTGCCGATTGATTTTTTCCGTATCGTTATCGAAGCTGAAAAAATTCTTAATCGTAATTCTACAGAAGTTATAAAAGGCGGAACCTTTATTGTTCTCAACACACTGATTAGTCACCGACTACATGTTAACAATGTTACGTGGAGGGTTGTTAGTGCTCGTAGCCACATGTGTGGCTCTGGTTTCAGTCCGGAGATCTCCCCACGCTGCCAACATACAGGAATTGTTGATAAATATTGACTCGCGATATTCAGACAACGTCCGTGAAGATGCAAACATAGATGTGGTGAGTGCTGTGTTTTGAAATTGATATGTTGGTTCTTTTCCTGGGTGCACAATGTGCACATGCATCTATCCATGCATATAAAACTTAAGTGCTGGGTACTGGTCAGAGAAGCAGTTTCGATTCTTCATGATTCTTCATTCATCATTCTATCTGATGCTGTTTTATCTGCTTAAGAATAAGTAAGGTCCGTGTCTACTTAATTGTTTTCCTTGCGTTGATCTTTATATACTTACGTACATACAATTCCCATGTATTTTATATTTTCGATCTTGCTTATTTTATTTATCCTTCATTCTCTATTGTGACCTTTTCATCATTAAATATCATCCGCTTACCCTTACTCCAAATTCATTTGGAGTCGGCGACACACGTCTTTTTGTTAAATCTTCCTACATCTCTTGGTCTCCGCCGTAATCTCAGAATTCACTTCCATTTGCAACTTCTTTCACATAATCTATCCAACTTTCCGTTGGGCTGCCTCTTTTCTTAGATCCTGCAACATTCCCATTCCATTATTTTTTTATTTTCTTTCTATAACGCTGGAAATAAATTATGATTTAATTATTTCAGCCTAATCTGATCAGAAAATATTTTTATCCTGTTGAAGTTCACAACGTGACGACCGAGGATGGGTACATACTGCAAATGCACCGGATCCCTCACGGACGAGACGCTAACAATGTACCAAATCAGAGGAAACCTGTTGTCTTCGTGATGCATGGCATACTTTGCTCTTCTGCTGATTTTGTTTTAATGGGTCCTGGCTCGGGTTTAGGTAAAAAAATCACAATCTCTTGTTTTAATTTTTCGGTAATTTTCGCATGATAGGTATTGTTTACGGGTGAAATAAAATTAGCTAGCGAAACTCAGCAGACGACAAGAAAAAAGAGATATTATAGTTTTATTTATACTCCTCACGTCTGCAGAGTTTTGCTAGGTAGTTAAATTTTCAATCATTTTTGTAGCTTACATCCTCGCCGAGGAAGGATTCGACGTCTGGATGGGCAATGCTCGCGGTAACTACTACTCTAGAAAGCACGTGAGATTGGACCCTGATGCAATACTGGACACTGCATTCTGGAAGTTCTCTTGGGATGAAATAGGAAACATAGACTTGCCCACTATGATTGATTATGTATTGGAGGTGTCTGGAAAAGAGAGGTTGCACTATGTGGGTCACTCACAGGGCACTACGTCTTTCTTCGTGATGGGATCCTTACGACCGGCTTACAACGCCAAGATTATTTCAATGCACGCACTGGCTCCAGTAGCTTATATGGCTAATAACAAAAATATTCTTTTGAATATTTTGGCGCCTTTTTCTAACGATATTGGAGTAAGTTAAAGCGTGCGTACATTTCCGGTATCGAACCTAATTTGGATTTTATTTGTTTAACTTTACTTTTTAGAGCATAGCTTCTTTGGTCGGAGTCGGTGAGTTTTTGCCTCATACTATTGTGCTCACATGGGCAGGCGAGGCGTTATGCCGTGATGAAGTAGTCTTCCAACAAATATGCAGTAACATTTTGTTTTTGATTGGTGGATGGGACGAAGCCCAACTTAACACGGCAAGTATTGAATTATTCAAGTTTGTTTAATAGAAACCTATTTTTTTTTGCAATACTTTATGTATTTGGGATATATGTTGAGGTGTGTATTCGTGTTTGCAGACAATGATGCCTGTTATCTTTGGTCACACACCGGCTGGTTCGTCAGTAAGACAGCTCGCACACTACGGTCAAGGCATCTCCGAAAAAGGCTTCCGTCGCTACAACCAGGGCTCTCCACTAGCTAATTATATTACTTATGGATCCTTCACTCCTCCATCTTACGATCTATCTAAGGTTACCGCTCCAGTGTTTCTTCATTATTCGGAGAACGACCTATTAGCGGAGGTCAATGACGTTGATAGACTGTTCGAAGAACTAGGTAGCAAGGTGTTAAGGAAGTTCCTGGTTTCTTTGAGCAGCTTTAATCATGTCGATTTTACGTATGGTATCGATGCTAAGGAATTAGTTTACGATAGAGTTATCAACCTTATTAAAGCCATGGACGACAATGCTTTTAATGATCATGTTTAATTATGTAGATCGAATTACAAACTCGACCGAGTACGAGTAAAACATCTATCTCTTATTATTTTACGTGACCTTAACTTGTTTTCTAAAAGCAGATGAATAATGTGAACTTTTAATTAAGTTCAGTCGCATTTTGACATCTAGCATTTAGCGGCCTTCCATGGATAGAAGAGACACCGTTCATTTAAAATTGCGCCGTTATTTTAAAGGAATTTTATTTAGATCGAGTCCGTAAATATCCGGCTATGCTTCAGCATATTGAAATGCCAAAGACCGAATGTAAAGGATTTGTTCTGTTATCATCATGGTACTTGTGTCAACAAGGGATTTTAAATATGAATTTTTAAATAAAAATTAAAGATATAAATTGACACTGGCAGTGACACAGTGACACTCGGGCCTTGACCAGAGCGTCCGACCTAGCTTGCTGTGCCGCCAACCTGCCGATATAATCCCAGATAGTTGACGATTAGAGGATAGGTTAACTTTAAATTTTCAATACGCACGTACCGTCAAATTATCTTCAGCTGCATGTTTTACTGATATCAAAAGATTAACTAATACCTAAAAAATTACGAAAATAGTACAACTTGAGTAGGTACTTATTAATAATTTTGATAATGACACTAAACAGGGCAATCCATTGGAAAATAAGAGATAAGATAGGGATTATAATAATATATTTAATGCGCATGGAGGGGCCATTATTTCCGTAATTACCAAAAGGAGATTTGTTATTATACATAATAACATAATATAACATCATGCCTGTAGTCCTCGAAGGGTTAGGCAGAGGTCAGAATCAGAATCAGAATTTTATTTGCTCTAAATGTAGGTACAGTATAAGATAAATAACATAAATAAATGAGATCAGCTACATTTTACCTTACGGCGTACAAATCATTACATTAATTATACAAAAATAAAAATAAATGTCAACAATACAAATAGATTTAATAATGAGAGAAAAACACACATATTCATAACAGATATTCAGGAAATTTTATGAAACATTAACAATTTATTTCATGTCATTTAGCTAACAAGTTCGCAATAATATGTACTAGGTAATTATAATAGTAATTTTCTATAAAGTCGCATCATTTAAAAAGTCTTTTACTGAGTAGATAATAACATTTTCTTAAAAGTAGTGCAGCTGCCTAGATTTAAAAATATGAACAGAATAATTCTTAAAACCATGAGGTATTTTATTATAAATAACAGGTACCATTGTCATAATATATTTTCTTACCAGTGCTGGTTTCTAACCTGTGTGCAACAAGGTTTTGTATAGAGATCTCAAAGGGCCTGGACGTGTTCTTTTATCAGCGAGTGACGTGAACAAGTTTAAATTAGTTTTTACAAAAATTGCCGCCATAATTATGTAATGCATCAAAACCAAAATTGCATCCAATATGTACTGTACACACATGGAAAAGTCAGTATTTTCAGAGACCGAAACACAGGTTCACAGCTGTCTGTGCATTTAAGACTTGACGTAGATCTTATACACCGTTTCTGAGCTTTAAAAATGTCTTCCCTCTGATTGCAGTTACCCCAAAATATGACACCAAACCTTAATACTGAGGTGCATCCACATTAGCCAGTTATGTTTAAGTCTGTAAGTAATAGGCACAAATAGCAGTTTGCCCGACTTGGGAATCCAATCCGGAACATGCCCAGAAGTAGCGCTTACGACCACTGGACCAACGAACCAATCATTATACAGGTTATTTTAATCAGTGCGCAAACTGTAACCATGAACCCAGCATATGATTCTAGACCCCCTTGCGTAGAAATTTTTGATCGGTTATCAAAAATATAATTAATAGTTTCTTATAAAAGGGAGTGAGAAAACCTGCGAGGACAAAATGTATGGAACAACTATTTTTTAAATATATGTTATATATTTATATGTCGGAGATGGTATATCTGTCTCTCGTTAGCATCAGGCATATTTTAATTACTGTGGGCGTACTATGGGTAATGTTGGTTATAGCACAATAGAAAAACGGTTTACAGTTCAAATCAGATTAGAACTTATGAACTAGTTAGTCACACTAGCGAATCACACATTCACACAACTCAATGATTCGGGACGCAATTGACAGTTTCTGAGCACATGTAGTTCGTACGATGTCTAATGTTTCGATCCTCTCGAGAGCTCTGCTCACACGGCTTTTGTAGCTGTTACTCTCGTCCCACCACGAACTCAGGCTAGACTCTGTCTAGCGCCACGAGATGGCGCTAACGTTCCGAATAGTCAAACGAATGACTTCGACACGGCCATCCTGCTATACACACGTCCTCGTGTGCTAATCTGTAAAGAAACATACCCGCAAAGTATCATATAGCTCGGTCACTCCTGACCACATTTGGTACAGGCAAAAACACAATGAAAACTCGAACAAACTAACAATAGCAGAGTTCAGAGTATTACCCACTATTTGATTTCTAAATCTCAAGATTACAATCAAAAGAATCAACTAAGATGCATGTGTCTCATACTATCTAGTAAACTCCAGTTACTGAACTCGCCAAATTCATTTGCGCATCCCCATCGAATCGCCAAGTCACTCCTGTACTTTATGATTTCTCACGAAACCCACATAACACACACAACTAAATTTCTACTCAGTTTCATCAACAAAACTATCACTATCCTCAAATTCGTTTGTAATACTCTGATCCAAACTATCATCGATAACAAAAGATTCCTCCAAGCCTTAGTAATAATTGGTCAGAAACTATATCAACTAGCTCGTAGATTACATACAACGCTCATGGTCTGGCTGCCGCAGCAGCTAGTGACACTCATGCCACCCATATCGTCATCACCTCAAGTGATACTAGCAACACACATCACTTCACATAGAGTCTATGACTCCCAGGTCATTACAAGACCAACACAACAATAGTCTCCTTGGAGACCCGGGTCCCCGCTGCACCACCAGCTGCCCATCGCCCCCTGAATAACTCACACCTGAGTTGCAGTTACGACTACAGACAAGTGCGTACAGTGTGACCTAATAGCCATGGTATGTGCTCTACTACTCGGTGGAGGAACTCTCCTCATCGTCTTCAACGTTTAACTCGTTAGGAACACTACATACTTAGAGGCATCGTTTGTATGTGAGCATACAAATACGTACGCCTAGAGTTGAAGGCTTTTAAAGTATTGATTCAACCAGAGTAATGTAAACAAACTTTGATTATCTAATCATAGCGTAAATCCTGACTACATCGAAATTATGCAACATGCATGCCATAAACGCACATAAAAGAATACCAGTTTTGTAATCAAACTTTCTGAACATTAGGTACAAGGCTACTCAATATTAATGCACAAATGACAACAAATGGATAACAGTTCGTCTCGCTGTTGAGCCCGATAGATATGGGACGGTACCAGTCCGTCTCACTGGTTCCTAAGCCCGCATATACGCAGGTCAGTATCAGTCACTTCTCGCTGATAAGCCCCAAAACAAAATAGCATTACCAGTCACTTCTCGCTGATAAGTTATAGCCATTTATTGTGCGTCAATATTAGTCAGTACCAGTAGATGGGCCTTCACCCGCATCTTCTACGTCTAACTCTTCACTAATTATGTCCAATTCACTTGGAACATAATCTTGTGGCATCTTTCCTATGCGATCATGTGCATACTTGTAAGGTTAGAATTTAAAGCTTTTAACGTATAGCGATCACCTGCAAAAACTTCTGCTACCGTAAACGGACCTCTGAACTTCCGACCTAACGTCTTATAATCTGATTTCACTCTTCGTTTTCTAATAACACGAAATCGTTAACCGAACATTTTGTTACAGCTGCCTTTGTTCTATCAAATCTAGCTTTCTTTTGTTGACCGTTTAAAACTGAATTTATTACAAGAGCTTTATGCAACAAAAACTCTGTCGTAGACATGTTAATCGAAAAGTCTAGGTTCAATATTTCACGTTCTATCATAATATTACTTTGCAAGTAAATGTCGGGTAGAAATGTAATAAAATCTCAAGCTGTTGCTCGCTAATCGCAACACTACATATGATTTGTTCTGTGCTGAATACACGTGTTTGACCAATACCAGTCAATGCAACAACGTTATTAACTCGTTTGCCACTTAATTTGGCTGCACAACTCGCTTTTACTAATGATCATTCAGCACCAGAATCGTAAACAAAACAATACAGCTTACCTTTGTGTTCTAACGTGTCTGAGGGTAGTTTTACGACGTCCACTTGCCGTTCACGACTTCCCGCACGTTGTCCACCATCCGCTTGGCTTGGCTGCCACTACTCGTGCACCCGGCTGCGATATGTCCTGGTTTCCCTCACTTGCAGCACACGAAAGGCTTCGCTGACGGCTGAGGGGCTGCTTGGCTCGATTCTTCTTAAAGTCACTCCATGTCATTCCTTGGTATGCTATTGTGCGATAGTCACGTTGATGCTGCTTCTTTGTACGTCTTACTGATGGCCACAACAAGTTGACCTTGCAGTGAATTTTCGGCAAAACACAAATCAGCTGTTGTGCACTGTTATGTTATGTTACGTTTGCACACGCCTCCTACCGCGTGTTCTAAACACGGGAGCGGGATACCCCGAACTCAAACGCCGGTTAGAGACAGTCTTTTTTTTTTCAAACATGGCGGTAGGCGCAACAGTCGCGTCATTCGGCAAAGGTATTTCTGCATACAGCCTATGCCCAAAACAACATGTACCATGATCGCGCATCCGTATCAGCTTTGTCTGGGTCGTAATTGGACAGATCCACACGATTATTTAATAAGCGTTCGCATGCTTGCACTTTGTTTTTCAAATGTCAACGGGCATTTTCACTTTAAGCGTTCTCATTTTGTACATAAACCAACACGAATCCCAGTTCTGATGTCGGAGATGGTATATCTGTCTCTCGTTAGCATCAGGCATATTTTAATTACTGTGGGCATACTATGGGTAATGTTGTTATAGCACAATAAAAAACGGTTTACAGTTCAAATCAAATTAGAACTTATGAACTAGTTAGTCACACTAGCAAATCACACACTCGCACAACTCAATGATTCGGGACGCAATTGACAGTTTCTGAGCACATGTTGTTCGTACGATGTCCAATGTTTCGATCCTCTCGAGAGCTCTGCTCACACGGCTTTTGTAGCTGTTACTCTCGTCCCACCACGAACTCAGGCAAGACTCTGTCTAGCGCCACGAGATGGCGCTAACGTTCCGAATAGTCAAGCGAATGACTCCGACACATATAATATTATAAATAATCACTGGATAATAGCTATTACATTTATCATTTTTCACCATTGTTTGTTACAATTTCCAATTTTCCATCAGTTGTGTGCTCAGCAGCGTAACACACTGTCATTAGCAATGGGTTTCATTTTGACAGTTCAACAACATTCATTGCGTTATTTACGTTGCTGTGCAGATTTTTTTTTTCGAAAATATGAAGCAATGGATTAACAATATTCTTCAAAATGATTCAGATTGAGATCGATAGTTTGTTACGTAATTAGGGTGCAGGATCCACCCTGTCCAGTTGTCACCATTCTGGTGGAATTGATAGCCCTGCTGTACTGTACGACTGCAAGTTCTACACAATATGGAGCAGCGCCGACGACTGACACATCTCATCAGCTTATATTATGTAAAAGTTGTGTCAAAATGTCTGCGAAAAAAACTCAATTGTGTCGGGGGTTAGGAATGATTTTCATGGAAGCTGCATTCGGCTAGGTTTAAATGGACTTACACCAGGACTTAACGACGACCGTCTATGTAATCTAAACCTAGCCTGGGTCCCCTGATTTCTTTCCCCCTGGGTTTAGGATTTGGGTTGGATAGCGTTATTTCGCGCTGGAGTTTTTAGAGCTAATACAGGATAGAGGTCTTTACGGGTACCTATTTAGGTACATGGGTTGTAAAAATATCGTAGTTTGAATCAACAGTATCAATTGTACTTCTATACTTAACTAGCGTCCAGCCCCTGCTTCCTGGTTCCTGACTTGTCGAAACATCGAAATTTTTTCATTTTATGTATGTAATATGAATGTACTATACCTACTCCTAAACGTTTCCGAATAAATTCTCTGAATGATGGTGAAAACCGCGTTAAAATACGTTGCGTAGTTTAGAAGAACAACGGGGTCACACAGACAGACACTAAAAGCGACTTTAATTTATAAAAAAATAAAGTCCTCCAGACCGTATTTCGGCCACGGCGGCCAATCTCAACGGGACTAGCCTTTGGCGCGGGAGATATTGTAGTGCAGTAGTGTGCGCGTAGATACAGGTGCACTCCCTCTTCCCTCACTCTTATAGTCCGATGGGACGGATTTATAATATGTACAGGTATAGGTTATCGGGAGGATAGCAATGAACTGCCACCCGCAGTGCCGCAAGAACTTAGAAAATTATTATAAGTTTTGGTGGAAAAGCAAGTTTTATGGCTCCTGGTCATCACATTGTTATTCAATTTTGCACCTGCAATTTACTAGATATTATAATTGATTGGTTGCGTTATCAAAGTTAATTGAGTTCTTTATCTTAATTGTACAGAAATTATAAAAGACGGAACCTAATATTGTTCACAATGAGAAGTCACCAGCTGCATGTGAACAATGTTACGCGGAGGGCTGTTAGTGGTCATAGCCACATGTGTCGCTCTGGCAGCAGCCAGAAGTTCTCCCCACGGTGGCAACATTCAGGAATTGCTGAAGAGCATTGACGCACGTTATTCGGATAATGTATTTGAAGATGCGAGATTAAAAGTGGTGAGTGAGAGCTGTGTTCAACAAAATCAAAAACAAATTTTAGTTCTGCTCCTGAGTATACCTCTACATATTTCTGTTATAATTATTTCAGCCTGATCTGATCAGAAAATATCGTTATCCAGTTGAAGTTCACAATGTGACGACTGCTGATGGCTACATATTACAAATGCACCGGATCCCACACGGACGTGACCTTAACAATGTACCAAGTCAGAGGAAACCTGTCGTTTTTGTGATGCATGGTCTACTTTGTTCTTCCGCTGATTTTGTTATTATGGGCCCTGGCTCTGGGTTAGGTAAGAACCATTATCAACTCGGCCCGTATTTATTCATGGAGTTAAAAAGAGGAGGTGCAACTACAGATTTTTTTTGCCATAAAGCACGGGATCAGTCCTCACGCGACATTTGAGTCTGTTTTCTATTGGCCTACAGAATGTGATATGAATGTGAAATTTGATCTTTAAGCGCACCCGCGTTTTGTGATAAAACAGGTATTATCACAGGTTAGGTATATTTAATCTTTTACAATTTATAAGTGCGTACACTTCTTTTCCAGCGTACATCCTCGCCGAGGAAGGCTTCGACGTCTGGATGGGTAACGCCCGCGGTAACACCTACTCGCGTAGGCACGTCAGATTAAACCCTGACGCTTTACTGAGCACGGCGTTCTGGAAGTTCTCTTGGGATGAAATGGGAAACATAGACTTGCCCACTATGATCGATTATGCGTTGGAGGTGTCTGGAGTAGAGAAGCTGCACTATGTGGGTCACTCACAGGGCACTACGGCTTTCTTCGTGATGGGATCCTTGCGACCGGCTTATAACGCTAAAATTATTTCGATGCACGCACTGGCTCCAGTAGCTTATACGGCCAACAATCAAAATCGTCTTTTGGTTATGTTGGCACCTTTTTCTAATAATATTGAAGTAAGTTCATCAGCGTGCGTTTACATAATTCTTCTCATTATTATTATGTATCCTAGCTATTTCATTTCATTTGACTATTTGATTATTTTTCCTATTTGATTTGACTAACTAAAATTTTTTGTATGTTTTTTAGAGAATTGCGTCTATTATGGGCGTCGGTGAGTTTATGCCTCAAAGTATTGTCTTCACATGGGCAGGCCAAGCTTTCTGCCGCGATGAAGTAATATTTCAACCATTATGCAGTAATATTATGTTTTTGATTGGTGGATGGAACGAAGACCAACATAACTCGGTAAGTAGAGAATGACACATGCTTATTTAATAGGTACCTATACATCACAATTCAGCAGAAAGATGTTCTCTGCTGGTCGTAGGTGTCCCCCCCACATCTACCGGTTCTGCATGCATGTCGCATTCAGCGGGATCCCGCGATTTTCACCAGGTCATTGGTCCACATTGGCCCATCAGCCCATCGGCCATCGGCCATCCGTTCCGAGAGCATTATGTGCCCCACCCACAACTGTCATAGTTTGGTAATTCTTCAGGCTATGTCGGTTACCTTGGCTTTCATTAATTTAAATTCAGAATTTAATCATTTCATTACAAATGTATATTTGTTATTACAGACCATGATGCCCGCTATCTTTGGTCACTCACCGGCTGGTTCGTCAGTAAGACAGCTCGCACACTTCAGTCAAGGCACCGCCGGCAAAGAATTCCGTCGCTACGACCAGGGCTCTCGGCTGGCTAATTATAGAACGTATGGATCCTTCAGACCTCCACGTTATGATTTATCTAGAGTTACCACTCCAGTGTTTCTTCATTACTCCGACAGTGACCCATTGGCACATGTCAACGATGTTGATCGATTGTTCAGAGAACTAGGTAGGCCGATAGGTAAGTTACGGGTTCCGATGCGCAGCTTTAGTCATATTGATTTCATTTATGGCATTAACGCAAAGGAATTAGTTTACGACAGAGTCGTCAACCTTATTAAAGATATGGACACCAATGGATTAGACGATCATGTTTAATCGACCAACTCTATCAGTATCTCAATTACAACCTGAATTACAATTTCAATCAAAATACAAGTCTTTCTTTAATTTATTGGTCACAACTCGTATGTTATTGTTCATCGTCAACCCGGACTTCACTTTTCGTTAAAATGTTGTACGTGTAAGGCGGAGCTCCGCCGCGCCTTCGTGGCGGCAATCGGCGGTGGCGATCTCTCGCGTCCGGCACTGTTCCAGGCCATGGTATGGAGCGAGAGTGCATGGGAAGCCGTCACCTCCTTCTGCAAAGCAGTAATGCTCGCAAAGGAGGAGGCGGAGCGCGTGATGGCGAGGCAATCTCTGCGCCCTCACGCCCCTAGTCACCGCAGGAGATGCCCTGGAGGACGTCGGGAGTCAACAACCGACTCCCGGCCACTGTAGGCGCGGGCTTGCGGGCGGCGAGCAATGGGCAGCACGCCACCCGGTAAGGACTAGGCCCGGGTCGACGGCGCGTTGTGTTCCACGCGTGCCTCAAAGAGATGTCAGCACGAACTGACGGGGTCCGCTAGGGCCGATGCCTGCCAGGGCCGCGGGCTGTTCGAACGAGATACCGTGGCCCCTGGCATAGGCAACTGAAGGGACATGGGTGGGTTTTAGTCAGTAAAAGTCTGACACGCCCTCCCGCTCCGCCTAGAGCGGGAGACGTCATTTGATGATTTACCACCCAAAAAAAAAAGGCTGTTAGACCATATATGGACTTATAATACACATATGGACTTATATATTTAGGCACCTACAGCAGCGAGTGCACGACGGCGACTAGCGATTACTCGCTGGTGAATAGTCAGCGATCAACTATTAATATATGTATATTTTTTACTTACACGGGACATACAATCTTTTGTACGTTTCTCGAGCGACAAAATCGCTGATAGCTAGTTTTTTCCTCGTCGGTAGTGGTACAGCCCGTCTATTCTGTAAAAATCTCACCATGAAAACTTAGGTGAAGTGAGCTGTCATTCCACCTGCAGTGCTATTCTGTATAAAAAAAATTTCACCGTGAAAACTTAGGTGAAGTGAACTATCAACACTGCCCATCCCTAGTGGCAGTGTTGATAGTTCACTTCGCTTTTACAGAATAGATCGGTTGATGCTAGGGATTGATACTGTTGACAGCTCACTTCACCTAAGTTTACACGGTGAGATTTTTACAGAATAGCACCGCAGGTGCCTTTTTTTTTTTTTTGAGGGTGGGATATCTTCAAATGACCCCTCCCGCTCTGGGTGGAGCGGAAGGGAGTGTCAGACTCTTACCGACTAAAACCCACCCGTGTTCCTTGCTTAGCCCTTTATGTTCCAGGGCAGCGGTAACCCTTTCGGACGATCCCGCTACCTCGGCAGGCTTCGGCCCTGTCGGGCCCCGTCAATCATGCTGACATCTCTTTGAGGCGCGCGTGGAACACATACGCGCCGTCCGGCACGGGCCTGGTCCTGATCGGACGGTGAGCCGCCCGCAGGTGCCTTAGACTCGATCGAATTCGTTAAACACAACAGACGCTAATCGACTATTAACTAGTTTGCGGAGGACAACGTCAGGCGCCTCGTGCGAAATTGAAATGAATGAAGCCAACCCTAACCCTAACAAACTTGTACGGCCAGAATGATGCGAGAACAGTGGCAATGAAAGGATATATGTAAGTAGTTACATGATCTAGTATTTGATTTCTTTTAATAAATTATATATAAACCACTTTATTCATATACGTTGCTTAAAGATAAGTAGTGATTAGCAACTGTTTAACCATACATTTTTTTATGTTTAAACGTCACTTAACTTTAATCATCGTTTATAAATAAAGCCCTTAGTGTTCCGACGACCTTAACAAGGTGGCTGGGACAGATTAGATTCGGACGGCGGAGGAGGCGGAGGGTGTTGTGGCGCAGCCTGGGAGAGGCCTATGTCCAGCAGTAGACGGAGTTTATAGTTAGTATTATAAACATTACCATAAATTGATAACTCAAATCAAAATCGGGTTCTTACCAAATTTTTATTTAAATAATTTGTACGATTGCATTCAATTGCCAGTGCGAATGCAACAAAAAACCATAAGCGTTACAGTTGTTATTAACACGTAGGTTCCTACAACGAATTTTTTTTATACTTAAAGCAAGATGTTTCGAAAAGGTTAAAATCCTCACACGATAGTAATTGCCATGATTAGAAAGGGAAGCCCAAAAGCGATGTGACAAAGATATACACTTCGCTCTATTCCATACCGCATCTAAGATGTGTACTCGTCTGAGGCGGAAGTTATAACAAACGGGAGCAAGTTGTATGACATCACAAACTTTTTATTACAGCCGATTCAATCCAACTTCAGTTTGTTTGTCTACGTAGCTGAACTTCTACTTCTTCATAGCGAGTGGTTGTACTACTATTGCTAATTTAAAAGAAGTTCATAGACTGTTGCGAACACCTTATGGATACTAGTTTTAGTAGGAAAATATTTAGTAAATATCTCGGTTCCTTAATTAAATAGTCAACCTCACGAGCACGTTTTCATAATGATGATATTTTTGGTTCAGGGTGTTATAAAGTCCAGAAGTACCTATTAGTACCTAGTAGTATAAGTTATAATTAAAGTTGCACCTTAGTATCTACATCAGAGTACATCGGCGGCCGCGTGTTAAATACACGCGGCGGCCGATGTACCCGGTGCCCGATGTGCCCGGAGGCCTTACTCCTCGAAGGCCGAGGAGATCAGGATTTGCTATACAAGGTCAAATTAAATTATCTAGTGAAATTCCACAATCAGTGTTTAGATATCGATACACATCACGTCTGCGAAGTTTATAAAAAAGATCAGATTTTTAAACTGATATTTCAAGTAAATACACTACCTACGGTCATTGACCCTCAAAAAATACATCATCAAATATATTTATTTGGTTTATCATGTTTAAATATCATGTTTCGATACCCACCACGTCTGCGGAGTTTCGCTAGTTAATTTAATTTGACCCTACATATACTGTATTTGTTACCTCTATTATTAAGTTCGAACCTATGTTTACTATTATTACACTAGTGGTTGTTGTCCCTAAATAAATATACATAATAAAAATCAAATGGTTCTATGGTTCTTAATGACTCTCAAGGTCTAAAAGTTGAAGTCTACATAATATATATATTATCAGGGTATAGACTATTATTAGCTTTCATAATTTTATGAAAGCACAAGATGAAATTTCCGGGTAACGGTTGTCGCTAGCTACGCGACAACCGTTACCCGGAATTTCGTGTAACGTTATGCGATATCAAAATAGGATTCCTTAAAATAAAATTAATATTGGGTTTTTCCAATCTTGGAAGAACACATGAATGACCAGTAAAATTAATTTTAAAAATAATTGCCCGAATGCCTACGCCGCCGTAGCACAGCGTAGCGTAGTATGCGTCAAGTTGGAATGAGGATAAATTGGTCTTCGCCTACGCATTCGTGATGCTGGTATATTATAATAACTAGCTTTTGTCCGCGGTTTCGCCCGCGTGGATGTCAGAAAATATCCCACAGGAACGTACTACCGGGATTCAAAGTACTCTGTGTGTTAATCTAGGATAAACTATCTGTGTGCCAAATTTTATCCGAATCCTTTCAGCCGTTTTTGCGCCAGTCCGGAACATACATCCAGACTAACAGACAAAGCGCCAAAAAAAACGATATTTTATTTTCGCCTCGTAACAATTACTTTTTTTTTTAAATATTCAATGTATAGTTTTGACTTCGTTACTATTTTATTATATGTAGCTGTCCCACGACAGGACTAAGATCTCATCTCATATTTAGAAGGCATTGTGGGCGATTTTAGTGCGTGAAAAATAGGGTTTTCGTTACGATATTTTGACAACAACTGGTAATGATATATATACGTCGTAGTATATATTATTATCAGCTCTGCTCCGTTGGTCTCAGGAACGCAAGCGCGACTGTTGAGCGTAGAGGCCTCGGTTCCATTGTCGGATGTCGGACAACCGTCTCGTCGCATCTATGTATATTTACGCATACACTTGTGCACTTTAATATATTATCTACTGCGTACTTGACTAGTCTCCGTTCAGATTACTCCGTTCGAAACACGGTCAGGAGGATATTATATTATCAGCTCGTCACTGGATCGTAGATCGCTTCAACTCGAGCCGTTCAGCATTCTTTCTAGGGAACTCCGTATTGCAAAGCATACTAATCAGCATTGTAACGGTATCCGGCATCACCACGCCTCGGGACACGCTAGCCCTTAACTGTAGTCGTGGGTCCATTGGACCCATGTTCAACCTTTGGACGTGATTAAAAATATCTGCAGACACCGCAGCGCCCCCCGTTTCTATGTACCTTTCTGGAGTCAGCTGAAGCAGGCGCAGTGGAAAGGACATGATTCGTTCGCTACTCCCAAGGTCAGTATCGTCATACGCGTGGCTTCAGTGGACCCACGACTATATATACCTACGTAACTTTTTTATTTGATTATATATTTAGTATTTCTGTTTTATTGTAGGTAGGTATTTCAGATGGCACACCATAGCAAAGGTTCTAGGAACTAAGAGGAATTGTTTGAGCAACGATTATTGAGAGATATGCTACAACCAAAGGCTTCCCAAACAACTCAAGTCGAGCATTGCCACGGTTCTAAAAGTACCACTAGCGTAGTGATGAAACCCTGAAACTGGAGAGGAATAAAAGAAAAATATGGTTCTGACGTCCGCCTAACAAGAAAAGAGCAAAGACTGTGCACTGAGCGCCAAGTGCAAGCTACCTAATTGCATGGGTTGCTCTAAACCGGGTAAGTAATATATGATATAATTACAGAATCTCTAATATTTACAAGATATAACAACTGTTATTTTTAATATAATAAACGATTGATATAATTTTAAAGTAACTAATTTTTATAAGCATAACATACATTGAATATAAAATCGTTTGATATGCCACTCAAAAGACATAAAACCTATTTAGTCTAATATGATAAAACGCCTAGTAAAAAACAAAGATTGTGAACATATGTGGTTTTTATTTCCCTGTAAAAAACATGCAAACAAGCATACACCATGCATGCAGCAGGCATGCAAACAAGCATACACCATGCATGCAGCAGGCATGCAAACAAGCATACACCACGCATGCAGCAAGCATGCAAACAAGCATACACCATACATGCAGCATGCAAGCAAGCATGCAACATGCAGCAGGCGTGGTTTCTGTCACGGCTCCGGCGCTGCGGGGCTCCGGCAAGCTTATCGTCGCAGATGTGTTTCACGCTCACCACCGCGGCTGCGCCGGCCAGCCTCAGCCGCAGAGGCGAGTGTTAAAACCACCTGCTCCTCAACTCGCGGGCCGCCTCAGCCCTCCGCGCCTACGCGATTTTAAATAACACTCTAGGGGTAGGGCAGACTAGACTACGTGGAGTCGGTTTTGCAGCGATTCGTTTCTGTCACGCCGCTCCCGCAGCACGCTAGCTTCACTCGTTTGCCTTTGCGCGTTAATGGTCTCTGTTCTAACCAAGCCTAACCCAAATGATTCACCAACATAAAGGGGACCTGGCACTGCGCTCCGCTCCCGCCATAACCTTCTAACTTAATATAACCCATCCGAGTCGGATTGCTTTGATTCGGGATGTTAACTATAAAAATGGTAAAATCAATATTATATATTTTAAATGAGTTTATACGTTATGAGACGCACCCGGCGTCATTAGGTCTAATTTCATTTTATTATAGTTCATAAGATATAATTACGTGAGATATACCAACTGTTGATATAATTTCTTTACATATAACATTTATATACTCTAAACTTATTTCGTATAAGGTTATTGGATATAACGTTTATTATTTTTATTAAATAAAATAAATAAACTCACATTTATTACATCTTGTGAACGTTATTGAAATGAAATACCAAATAACTTTATATGATATGAGACGCACCCCTCTAAACCTGTGTAATTCATGCAAAATTGACTTGCCTCATTTTGAACAATGGCAATTTTTTTTAGAAGTACTTTTAATTTTCTTTATTTTGTTCTTTTAGTAAGCTCACCTTTATGTCTAAGAAAAAATGTTTTTTAAATTTTTTGGTACCTTTTTAATATTTTTTCATAATTTTTGTTCAATACTTACCAAATTTTTTGGTACCTTTTTAATATTTTTTCATAATTTTTGTTCAATACTTACCAAATTTTTAGTTTCATAAAAAAATACCGATTTGTGTAAGGTCAAATAAGTAATAGAAATATAAGTGCCTACTGTTAATTTTGCATGTGAAAAGGCTTATAAATGTTTGATTAGAAAGATGAATACAAAAAAAAAAAATTAAAATATGTCATTCTTTTATTTTTATTATCAGTTTAATATAGGTGGGTCCACCGGACCAACGACTATAGAAGCGTTACTATTTTTCACCACTACAGTTAAGGGCTAGAGACCCGCATGCAGTTCAACTCGCACCCTCCTCACTTTCGCCGGGTGGTCGACCTTAACGACCACCCGAAGTCACAGAACATCAGCAGTGCGATTCTGTAACCATCTCACCGTGAAAACTTAGGTGAAGTGAGCTGGGATTCGAAATAATGCTAGGGATTGACACTACTGACAACTCACATCAAGCCCACTTCACTTGAGTTTCCACGGTGAGATTTTTACAGAATCGACCGGCTGAAGTGCTTACATTTCGCATGTCATCAAGCTGTCACCCAGCGACACCGCATGGTCCTCCTGTCGATGTCGTAGATACGCCGAGTACTCTGAGGTGCTGAACCGCTCCGGTTAGATGCCTGAGTTCGGTTGACTGATAGTCAGTCCTTCTACCTTTATGTTGATGAGCTTCTAATTCGACTACGGCAAGAGCTATTTTTAAATACAATAGTACGTGCCGATACGACAGAAGAAGAACAAATTAATGTGTAAATCAGCCTATACATACTGCGGGTACGGAAACACGGCCTCTACTGCTGTGAATCTCCGATAAGATAGTAATTGACGTCAGAACATCACAATAGATATTAGGTATTCACATAGTAAACGTTACGTAAGCAAATTTCTATCCACGTGATAATTTGTTTATTATTATAGCTACTTGTCAGATTTTAGCCTTGATTACTAATTTTATCAAAGCTTAATGTTTTATCTTATTTCTGCAAAACTTATAAAAGACCGAACCTAATATTGTTCACAATGAGAGAGAGTCATCAGCTGCATGTGAACAATGTTACGCGGAGGGTTGTTAGTGGTCATAGCCACATGTGTCGCTCTGGCAGCAGCCAGAAGCTCACCTCTATCCGACGACATTCAGGAATTGCTGAAGAACGTTGACTCACGCTATTCAAATAACGTATTCGAAGATGCGAAATTAGATGTGGTGAGTTATAGTTTAACATTATTATATTACATTATTATCCTGTAATGGTAACTGTAAGTAGATAAATACATTTAAAAAAAAAAAAAAATTTACGCAGATAAAATCCAACTAATCATTTTGATAAGCCATGTTGACTTAAATTCCGCAACCTGCCATAACCACAAAGTCGCACATTTCACGTCTGTCCGAACTCGTGAGAATTCTACGTAATGGAAGGTTAGACAGAAACCAACATAAAAGCTAACCCAGTGACGCGGATGACTAAGCAATGCACTCAACATTTGACACAAAGCAACTTGACTTGCCTGTGCGCGTGCCTGTGGTCCGTACTAATATATCTACTACATATATTAGTACGGGCCACAGGCACGGTACGGATTGACAAATTCCAGTCTGTGCGAGTGTTGTAGAAAAAACGAATACCTTTATTTATCTTTTTTGTTTTATTTAGGTAACGCTGATAGCATAAATAAATACTAACTGCTAAACAAAAATCTATTTAAGATCCCGCTTATAATTTCAGCCTGATTTGATCAGAAAATATCGTTATCCAGTTGAAGTTCACGAGGTGACGACTGAGGATGGCTACATATTGCAAATGCACCGTATCCCTCACGGACGAGATGCCAATAATGTACCAAATCAGAAGAAACCTGTGGTGTTCTTGATGCATGGTCTACTTTCTTCATCTGCCGATTTAGTCATTATGGGCCCAGGTTCAGGTTTAGGTAAGTACCATCTACGATTAATTGTGGTCCTATCTAATTCATGAAGTTGTCTACTGAGTTTGTTAGTACCTATCATCGGTAAGTAAATAATTATCGGCAGAGAATACAAATAATGTAATTTTTTCAGCGTACATCCTCGCCGAGGAAGGGTTTGACGTGTGGATGGGTAACGCCCGCGGAAACTACTACTCTCGTAGGCATGTCAGATTGAACCCTGACGCTTTACTGAGCACGGCGTTCTGGCGGTTCTCTTGGGAAGAAATAGGAAACATAGACTTGCCCACCATGATCGATTATGCGTTGGAGGTGTCTGGAGAAGAAAGGCTGCACTATGTAGGTCATTCGCAGGGCACTACGTCATTTTTCGTTTTGGGGTCGATGCGACCGGAGTATAACGACAAGATTATTTCAATGCACGCGCTGGCACCAGTCGCCTATATGGCCAATAACAGAAGTCTTCTTTTGAGGATTTTGTCTTCTTATGCTAATAACATTGAAGTAAGTAGACTAACACACGTACATAAACATTGTATACACGTGTATAAAACGAATACTCTACTAATGGTCTGCTTTTTTTTTTCTATTTTTAGACTGTTGCTTCTTTGATCGGGATCGGTGAGTTTATGCCCAACAGTTTGGTGTACACATGGGCTGGTCAGGCCTTGTGCCGCGATGAAGTGGTATTCCAACCATTATGCAGTAACATCATGTTTTTGCTTGGTGGATGGAACGAAGACCAACATAACACGGTGAGTTTATAATAACAACAAGCACTAAAATGTAAAGTCAGACATTTATGTAGTTTGTGAGATATGAAATATGTGTTTTGTTTGCAGACGATGATGCCCGCTATCTTCGGTCACGCACCGGCTGGTGCTTCAGTAAGACAGTTTGCACACTACGCCCAAGGAATCAATGACAGAGGATTCCGTCGCTATGACCAGGGCTCTCGGATACGTAATTATAGAACATATGGATCCTTCAGTCCTCCGCGTTATGATTTGTCTAAAGTTACCACTCCAGTGTTCCTTCATTACTCAGATAACGATCCATTGGCACATGTCAACGATGTTGATAGATTGTTCAGGGAACTAGGTAGGCCGATAGGTAAATTCCGAGTTCCTATGAGTAGCTTTTCTCACATTGACTTCATTTATGGTATTAACGCTAAGGAATTAATCTACGATCGAGTTATCAATCTCATTAGGGCTATGGACGCCAATGCAGTTGAAGCAATAGAAGGATTCGCTGATAACGTTTAATTACCGAATATTTGTCCAAATAAATACACTTTCCTGCAAACAATATATGATTTTTTATTTAGTTGCCTTTTAGGAAACCGTTCTCAATATTGTGCCTATAAAAGTTGCTGTTTTGTTTTTGAAGACAAAATCAATAGGTACATTAGCCGCAGTCGAAATTTGATCAACGAAAGTCACACGAACTCTAGGTCTTCCGCTTTCCCAGTCCTACTTAACTAGCTGTCTTCTACAAGTCTTCGGTCTATTTAGCTGAAGCACTCCCTGTACCAATTCAAAGGATCGGAGCATTTCCGGGGTTGCGACCTGTATGAATATGAACTCAACGTATCTGTCAAGTTATAAGTAATTAAAAAAACATTTATTTTCTCCGCGGAAGAAGTCCGCAGCAAACTCCCCAAGTCCCCATATGGTAAAAATATACAGGGTAAATGATAAATGATTTTATTTTTGTAAGTAGGTTTGTACAAACACTTTTACACGTCCATCATATTTTAAAACTAGATGAGGTCGGCGTTTCCTATCTGACTAGTCTGAGAAGAAAGGCCGAAACAAACTCAGAGGTCACAGTCTCTTTTAAAGTCGAGACATAATCTTAGTCAGATCATATGAAGACCATGTAGGTCGATGTCTGAGATGGTCTTTTGAGGAAAGAACCACACAGATTGACAGGACCTGTCCAGTCAGTGCACGCATTTGTCAGAAATCGTACAGCTCAACTCAAAACTTAAGGAGCTCAACGATTTGACGAAAAATACCAAAGAAAGGACATTTGGGTAGGCCACATTAATTACTCAAACTGCCAGACCATGACAAAAACTAAGAGAACAGAGAGAAAAATAATATAAATGAAATTACCCAAATAGTCTTCACGCGTGTCTCGGACTTAATTTATAAATTGATCGAACAGCTCGCTTCTGCAAAACAAAGATAGTCTGAATATCAGCGGCATTTCCCCACAATAGAATACCGTACGACATTACACTATGAAAATAGCTAAAGTACACTAAACGGGCTGTCTCTATATCAGTTAAATTACGAATTTTTCTAACAGCGTATGCTGCGGAACTTAGCTTTTTTGACAATTTATCTATATGTGGACCCCACTGAAGCTTAGCATCCAAAGTTATGCCCAAGAATACTGTGCTGTCTTCAGGATTCAATTCTTCGCCCTTTATCAACACATTAGTGTTCACCTGTCTAACGTGAGGTAACGTAAACTTAATGCATTTGGTTTTTTTCTGGTTTAGAAGTAAATTATTAACATTGTCCTTAGATTTACTTTAGAGATCGCGCTATTTACATCGTCAGTAACCTGCTGCTGACGTTTAAGTTTAAACAAAAGTGAAGTGTCATCTCCAACAACACTATATCATGATTATCCTTTATTAGGTACGGCAAGTCATTAATATAAATAAGAAACAAGAAAGGACCAAGAATTGAGCCCTGTGGGACTCCCATTGTTACTATAGATCCGGGAGATCTTTTTCCATAACATAACATCAACGCTCTGAATCCTGTTACTCAAGTATAAGATCCAGAGCAGCGGTCCGGATCCCGTAGTGGCGGAGTTTCCTGATTAATGTTTCGTGAAGAACGCAATCGAATGCCTTGGACAAATCACAAAAGATGCCCAAGGCATCGCATTTGTTTTCCCATGCATTATAACTATGTCCTATAAGTTTAACATCAGTAGTTGAACGACCCGTTGTAAAACCGAACTGTTTGCTATGTAATAATTTGTGTTTATTAAAAAATCTTTGCATTTGTTCTAAAATTAATTTCTCAAAAATTTTACTAAATGTAGGTAGTACGGAAATAGGTCTATAATTTGTAGGGTCTGATGTACTACCCGATTTAAACAAAGGTATTATTTTACTATTTTTCATGAGGTCAGGAAACTCCCCACCTTCAATACAACTATTAAAGATAAGCGCTAGAGTAGGTGCTACAATGTCAATAACAGACTTAACAACTTCTACAGAATCACCCCACAGATCTGCAGTCTTTTTTACATTTAAAGTGTGAAAGGTTTTAATTATATCTCTATAGGTAACATGTTCAAAATGAAATTCCGAATTGCAACCATTAACATTTTCCATAAGCAAAGACTCAGCAACAGAAGGTGCTGAGTTTAGGGATTTAGTAGTTGAAACGGGAATATCTGAATAGAAATTTTCAAATGCCTCGGCGACTTGTGAGTCTAATTTTATTATGTTGTCATTAATCGACAGGCTGTAGTCAGTCTTTCGATTACTAGACCTTCCCGTTTCACTATTAATAATATTCCAAGTCGTTTTAATTACATTACTACTGTTTTTAATCTACTTTTATGAATACCGATGGTAGCCCAATCACTGAAACATGTGTAACTATTAACCGAGATATTCTTGGGAATAAAGGTTGAATTAAATTGTTTACATTAAAAAAATATAAACAATTTATATTTGTATATATTAAAAAAAATATCATATAGATGATTAGGAACCGCATGAATTGACAAAACTGGTAATTTATCAGTGAGATTAGTTTTGAAAGCCTCTAAGCGACTTGCAGTTTTGGGGTTAACAGTGATATCTTTTTTAACCACTATTTTGTTTTGATTTTGAATAGTAATCCTTTGCCCACAATGATCAGAATCTAGTAAATTTATAATTTCTTTGTGGCTTGGTATAATATCTGTATAAATATTATCTAGGCATGTGGCACCAGTAGGGGTTATTCTTGTGGGCTCCAAAAATAGGTTTACAAGATTGTAGGACTGAAACAGACTTATAATTTTACTACAAGAACTTGAGTTGAGTTTTATAAAAAATAATGTATTCAGTGCAAAGGCAATCAATCAACTGAGAAGCTATAATATGACCGTAGAGGCCAACTATGCAGCAGGACAAAGGAACTAGAGATAGCAAAATATAGATAAACAAAACATTAGTACAAAGATTAATGATTCCAATTGTCTTGTTGTTATCCCGAAACCGACTCACATGATACCCCCTTGTGGGTATCATGTGAGTCGGTCGGCAAACAGATCGACAAATAAATCAAAGGGCCTGTGAATAGCGTCATCGTTAGATTAAATACCAAACTTAGATAAAGTCAGGGAAATTAATTGTTTATCAAATTTACTACCAACTAAAGACGATAGCCATTGTGCCAAGGTTGCTATAGTAATATAATGCGAAATATTATATATCATTCAGTAACATCAATGAATGATTACTATTGCCATACGCACACTACTAAACACAGAGCTCGCTCGTTTTATTTAGTGTTTGTGTGCATAACCATGACTTCACCCACACATATAAAATGTAAACCAATTAGATTGTTCCACTGTACATTGCAAATAATAGTTAGTAATCGATTTATGTGATAATATACACATTACTGTAGCGTTATCCAGATTTTAGCATGTATTGTAATCGTTATCAAAGCTTAACCTTTATCTCAAATATGCAGCTATAATAGACTGATTTCACTATTGTTTACGTTGAGTAGTTCCCAACTGCATGTGAACAAAGTTACGTGGAGGGTTGTTAGTGCTCATAGCCACATGTGTCACTCTCGCGGCGGTCAGGAGTTCTCCTCAAGATGACAGCACAGAGAAACGGTTGAACAGCATTGACACGCGCTATTCTGATAATGTATTTGAAGATGCGCTGTTGGATGTGGTGAGTTGTAGAATTATTTAACCACTAACTTTTGCCTGCGGCTTCGCCCGCGTGAAGGTCGGAAATTATACCACGAAAACGTATTATATTATAACCTGGATATTTTTTATCCCGAAAAAGTATCCTATGTGTTAATCCAGGTTATAATAAACTATCTGTGTGCCAAATTTCATCCAAATCCTTTTAAAAGCATAATACTAATTGGTTGATATACTATTGTGAATTCATGCAAGCCTAGTTCTTTTTGTTAGAATGCTGCTCAGAAAGTCGGGTCATTTTTCAATCATGATTCGAAAGACACGTAGAGCCATCTAGCGTCCTAAAGCAATTGTGACCGTCGAAATGTATTGTTTTTTTCCTCGGGAACAGTATTTTTTTCTGGATGAAAGGTACTCTATGTCCTTTTCTATACCCCTGAAAACGTATTGCAAAATTTCCTGATGATCGGTTCAGTGGATTAGGCGTGAAAAGGTAAAAAATAAACTTACTTTCGCATTTGTAACATTGGTTAGGATTAGGGTACCGAAAGCAAAGTAAAATCAACTCCGAATTAAATTTAGTGTATTCATTATTTCAGCCTGATCTGATCAGAAAATATCATTATCCAGTTGAAGTCCACTCTGTTACGACCGAGGATGGGTACATATTGGAATTGCACCAAATTCCCCATGGACGAGACGCTATCAATGTTCCGAATCAGAAGAAACCAGTTGTGTTCATAATGCATGGGATGCTCACTTCATCTGCCGATTTTGTCCTCATGGGTCCAGGCTCCAGGTTAGGTAAGAACCTGTCACAAATAACATGAGTCTCGTAGTTAAGATTTATGGGACTCGTTCAATCTTTGTCAGCTCAAGCACTGTAGGTAATTATAGGCAGGATACTGAAAAGTAAGGTTAGGTATTGATTATCCCTTTCTAATATGAAGCCGTACCACATCTATGTACCCTTGACGTCACATGCACAAACATAATCTTCCCATGGCATATATATACAGGACAGCGGACCCGAGTGGGTTCTCTTGGGATCAGATAGGAAACCTTGACTTACCCGCTGTCATCAATTATGTATTGGAGGTATCTGGAGAAAAGAGGCTGCACAATGTGGGTCACTCACAGGGCACTACGTCTTTCTTCGTGTTTGGGTCGATGCGACCGGAGTATAATGCCAAGATTATCTCGATGCACGCACTGGCTCCAGTAGCTTATATAGCTCACAACGAAAGCCCCCTTCTAAGATTTTTGTCACTTCACTGAAATAGGATTGAAGTAAGTCGATCATACGGTAGAATTATGATACAATTTTTACTGATTTTATTATTTTCAGAGCATTGCTTCTTTAATAGGCATCGGCGAGTTTATGCCTAGCAATGAGTTCACCGCATCGTTTGGGGAGAAGTACTGCCACGATGGAGCAGCATTCCAACCTATTTGCAGTACATTTATGTTTTTGATGGGTGGATGGAACGTACAACAACATAACGCGGTATGCTCAGATTGATTGGAGGGAGTAACTAAAGTTGAATTGGTACGACTGATATTATTGGGAAGGTATTTATAATACATTCGTGTTTTCAGACCACGTTGACCGTTATTATGGGACATGCACCGGCCGGTATAGCAGTAAGGCAACTTGCACACTATGGTCAAGGAATAGACGCCGGACACTTCCGTCGCTACGACCAGGGCTCTCGACTAGCTAACTATAACGAGTATGGATCCTTTACTCCTCCGCGTTATGACTTATCTAAAGTTAGAGCTCCCGCGTTTCTTCATTACTCAGACAGCGACCCATTGGCACATGTAAACGATGTTGATACACTGCACAGAGAACTTGGTAGGTCGATAAAGTAGAAGGTTCCAATGACCACCTTCAGCCACATTGATTTCATTTATGGCATCAACGCAAAACAGTTCGTCTATGACTCAGTGATCAATATAATGAAAGATTTAGACGACACCGTATATGTTTTAGGGTAATTATTGTGCAAGGGTTACTGCTGCCCTGAAACATAAAGGGCTAAGGAAGGAACACGGGTGGGTTTTAGTCAGTAAGAGTCTGACACTCCCTTCCGCTCCACCCAGAGCGGGAGGGGTCATTTGATGATTTCCCATCCTCAAAAAAAAAAAAAAGAGGGGTTAATTATTGTTAAATTATTTGTATGTGTTTATTGCACAATTATTTTACAAGAATGATTACAAATACAAAAGATTTAAGTGTCTTAGTATGTGGTACACCACACAAAAAGAATGTGATACTAGCGGACGTGAATATACCATATAAATTTTCAATAGATAGAAATCGGAATACTTTGTTTTTCTGTATAAACTCGGATGCATTTTCAGATCAAAGCTTTCAGTCGGTGGTGTTGAATCTCGACACTGGAATGGCCTCTGTTATACCTGGAATTCGTAATGGGTTCGCGAGTGCGGTGGATCAGGCGACCGGTGACGTATACCTTGGAGAATATACAAATACAATTATTGTACCAACGACATTGAGAAGCCGGCCCTTGTCCGCAAGACAGATATCTTCGATATGTATTTCAGCGACAAATTGTACTTCGTAGATACAGCCAAGCAGAACCTGTACGTATACAAAGACAACACAAAGTGTTTGGTGCCAGAGGCGAAGGAAAATCTTATTCAGCACTTTGTAATCGATTCCAACAGTGATTTATATTTCGTTAATCCTACTGGGATGTTTTGTGTTGAAGAACGGCTGTAAATCTCCGACGTTAGTTGTCGGTAATGACACAAGCTTCCGTGGAGCTACTACGGACGCGTTTGGGACGCCATTTTTTGTAGCAGACAATGGAATCTATTCTTTTGACAAAGCAACCAAAGAGTTTGTGATGATACTATCAGTGAAACACTGCTACGGGTTAGCCTTCGATAAAAATAATATCATGGTTTATAGTGACGAACGTACGGTGAACATGTTGGTTCCCACTATATGAATAGTACAAACTATACAAATAAATAAAATTAAAGTGTCTGCTTGTAATATCAAAATAACAGCTTTTTACTAAATCCATATAAAAGTATATACGCTACTTAAAACAAAAACACAATTTAAAAAAAAATTGTCTGTCTGTCTGTTTGTTTCGGCTAATCTTCGAAGCGGCTGGACCGATTTTGACGGGACTTTCACTGGTAGATAGCTGATGTTATGGAGTACCAAATAGGCTTTTTGGACCGGTAGCACGTTGCCGTGGGATAATTTCCGACATCCACGCGGGCGAAGCCGCGGACAGAAGCTAGTTGTATAATATAACCCTACTAAGAACTTGAAATTGTATTATTGTGGTATAAATTAACGATTGTTATGGGTACCTACTAGAAGCTAGATCTTAACTAAACCGTAACTTAAAAACCCAACGCTGGAACAGAGTGGCAACTTGATAAAGTGATTTTGAACATAATGATTTTTGATTCAGTAGAGCGGAGTATTGGGACTTAGTCAGACACGCTTAGAATTGCAAATAGACCTATAGCCGGCCGACACATTTATCAACTCGGTTAATTCATACATTTTAATGCCCAACGACTAATAAGTTGTGATGTAATTTTATGAAAACGTTCTCTTACAAAATGTATGACATAATTGAATTGTAATATATTCTGAAGGTTGAAAACTCAAACTCAAACTATTTTTTTCAATTAAACCAATTACAGGCACTTTTGAATGGTTAAGGGTCAGTCAGTCAAAAAGATGAAGCTAGTTGAAATGATTTCAAAGGGCATAAAACTTACGCGCATACTGTAAGTGGTAAGTAAAATGAAATGTAATTTATATTCTTGGAGAGTCCAGCTGCGAGCCCGGGGCCCGGGCCCAGGGGTCGGCGCACGCTCCCTGCGGAAAATATGGAATGACACAAATGGAAATAAATGAATCTTGGTTTCGGTAATTTCGATATTAACAGTCCTTTTTACCCTACTTAGGTATACGGGCTTAATGACAAGAGCTCTTAAATGAAATTACTTTGTGTATTAAGGAATGTTATGAATGCATAATGAAATAATTTCATAACATACATAGGGAATGTGATATATTTAGTGCGAACAGCACCTGACGCGTATCATTGTTTTGACTTGTTGTTACCAAAAAGTACCAGCAGAACTACTTATAATAACGATTAGAATAATCCACTGCGATTAGAATAATTATGTTTGCCTCTGCATCGCCCAAAGGTTGACTGGTAGAAAATGCCTATGGCATTAAGTCCGCCTCTTTACATTTATGTGCTTGAAGTAAATAATGAAAACTATGTAACCGCAAGCTGACCTTCTCATGCAGATTACAACTGCCTTAATGAGAAGAAAGATACTATTAGTATATGATTCGAAGTAAGATCGACCTTCACCCATACTTCACAGTTAGGTTACCTACCTTTTTCTGGTAGGGTTCCGTAGGGTTGCCAGGTATAAACAGGAGTTGTAATAAAATAAATGTTGTAATAAAATAAAAAAGGGACCAGCAAAAGGTAGGCAACTGTTAAAGGTTCTGTATGCTTTATAAGTTCAATTGGAGTCTAATTTGTTTGATAAATAAGTCAGTTAAATAATTATAATACATACTTACTTACTTATTTTAAATTAATTATCGGCTATAATTTTGGTGGTCAGTCTATCCATAAAAAAAGTGAGTTGGAGTCGCATTTCCTACGAAATGTATGTAAAGTTTTTGCGATTTCTGAGTTTTCTAGTACCTACTCTTACCTCAGTTGGTCCGATAAAGTTTTAGGGCCGGCGCCCACTAGCGGCACGGCACGGCAAGGGATTTTTATGCGACTAATAGAAAATATAACTTAATCTACTACTCATCGGCAGCAATGATGCCGCGGTATCCTTAGGCATGCTGCGACGTCCTTTGGCATCATCATTGAAATTTCAATTTTATTGTCATACATTTAAGTTATATTTCTATTCGTCGCATAAAAATCCCTTGCCGTACCGTGCCGCCAGTGGGCGCCGGCCCTTATGATCCTTATAAGAAACAGTGCGATCGGCACCAAAAAAGATTTTGTGAAAATGGCCCATTTTCTTGCTGACTGTATTTTTTTTTCAAAATCTGAATGGGGATCAAAATTTCTTGAAAAATTAAGGACAGTCCCGTTTTTCTGTGACTACAACGGCGAAGTACAGACGCCAGAATATGAAGCTAACCGAAACTGTCAAATTTTCCCAATCAACCTTGAACCTAATGTTTTAGCGACAAAGTTGATAACCTATTAAAAACAGATTGTGGTAGCTTGATGTGCTGGAGTCTGTACCCTACCCTTCTACGCCATCCCAAAAATCTACCTGTATAATTGTGTTAGAAACAAGTGGAATCCTTATAATAATGCATTCATTAAACCTTTTGCACTGTGATTGCACCAGCTATCATTCAATTTGACGATATTCACAACAAACTTATAATTAAGATATCAATCATATTCATTCAGGATGGTCAAATTGGTATCGACAAAAAAATCAACATTCATCCTTCGTTAACATTGTACGTAATTTATTAAACAAAACGATTTAGATATTATCTCCACGCTAAGTTATCTGAAATGTAATCAGTTTGCGATAGATATAGTTCAAAACAATATTGAATGCGTCTGTTGTGTACTTGCAGGTAGTGTCGCCTCATCACGCGAGTCACTCGTTAACGCCTCGCTTGATAGATTGATCCAACTCCGTAATTGATGGATAGTTCACTTTATTTAAATTAAATACCTTCTAAAAACGGCAATATTTGCCTACCCTACCTATTCTAATCGATTTAGAACATTATGACCAAATTACTTTTAAGAATTTTACAGGTAGGTAGCAAAAGGGGATCATCGTGATTCAGTGCGAGATAAGCATTATTATCGCTTTACTTATAGCGGGTAACATTGAGTTACATCATCTTCAGCAACTTTTTTCAGGCTATAACTACACTCATATTTAACGCGACTTGGTGATGTTGAAGTAGTTTATTAGGGTCGTTTGGTAAAAAAAGGTTTCTCAAAGACTACTCAAAATGAAGGTAAAAGTAAGTAATGTGTAATCTCAATATAATGTAAGAATTTTGGAGTGCCATATGTGTCCCAAGACGGGTTAGGTAAGGGTCGGTAGCCCGAGGCAAAGGCAATAGGCTCCGGGCCTGCGATGGCGGAGTTTGTTGTCGTTCACTTGTTCCGCGCCGGTAACAATGGCAGGGAATGCGTAGTTTCCTTTGCGAAAGATAAACATAATAATATTTTAAAAATACATGTGGGTTCCGGCGTTACTATCCACATACATACGTATACGAGAGCTCGCGCACTCTCGTTCTGGATCGAGGTTGACTGATGTATGAACAATTGTACACACGTGTAGGTAGGGATTATCATAACGTGGTGGAAAAGTTATTCGTTGTTTCTTTGAAGCCGGGTATCACTAAGGCAAGAGAAATAATTAAGTACCATATTGCTGAAAGTTATTGTGTCTAGATAGGTAGATAAGATAGGATAGAAACCCGGTTCTTGGCACTTGGTTGCGACGAAAGCTTTAGGGCATTACCTATATTCGCATAACGTTGTAACTTACAAACTAAGTATGTTTACTTAGACTTGGAATACTATGCCCATAAACGTTGCTTAAAGTTAAGTAGTGATTAGTGACCATTTAACCATACATTTCTGACGTTTAAACGTCATTTAACTTTAATCATCGTTTATAAATAAACCTCTTAGGGCAGGTTGTTCCACGTCCACTTGACCCACGCGTATACGTCAAAAATGGCGCTAACTATAGTCAAACCAAAAAAAGTGTTGTTGTTTCTACATATTACTTTAATAATAATAATATATATATTACTTTAGACTACTCGAATGTATTAGCTGTAAGTTTTTTTAAAATTAATAAAATAAAATTATGGCCTTGACTTACGTCAAAAAATAACGATGACGTATGTTACGTTAGCCAACCGTTTGCAACAACCGGAATGAAAATTTGCATGAATATACAGAAAGATTTTCTTCAGTAACTTTATGGTAGAGCTACCTACATACTTAGCGTTCATTGTTGGTAAGAATATCATAAACTAGGAACATAAATCCTCTTAGAAAAGTAGCGCGACAAAAGCCACAGAATATCATAAAGCTTTTATTCAATGGTATTGTAGAGCGTTTGCTGAGAGAATCCCGCGCCGGCTCTGCACTAAGATTGAATGAACTGGGCCACAGGGCTTAGGGAACAAGAGCGTATTTACGGAGGCAAATTACATTAATACCACTCTGTAGCCTCCTAATACCCAGCAATTTTCACTACGTTTACTTAAGCCCACGATAAATATAATTAAAGAAAGGTTTTCTTTTCTAATGTTTTCTTCAGTGGTTTCGTTTGCAGGCTGAACAAGATTAATTACTACTTAGAAACTGTTTCAGTAACTACCTTAATTATTTACGGTTTCTTTCTCATGCGATTTATGTCAGCAGAAAATCACATCACAATAAAGAGATTTAAGATGTTAAGTAAATAATTTAATGTCTCTGCATCATAATAAAGACTTTGATTAGATTCACGACTTAGTAATATTTCAGATTATAAGGCATTCTCATACCTAAGTTTTTAACATTCTGGAAAAGCGTTAGGTGCACATTTCCTTTAAATTGTTGTCGTATAAACGTTATTGATCACAGATACCCCCTGATCAATCCGTCTACGACACTAAGATATTGTAGCAATCTTTTTTTGAAAGCAAGAAAAGGGCTCCATTTAATGCAATATAATATCAATGAAAGCTGTGCCAGATAGAAATTTCACTTGCAAGCTGAGGCTGTGGAAAAAATGCATAGGTTTGGAGGCAACTAAAGCTAAAATAGTCTAGAGTCATCACCTCTCTCCCTTGATTTTGTATATATACATATATATCTATATATTATAGTAATAGTATGTATGTGTATGTGTGTTGTCCGGATAGGCTTTAAATTGGAACAAACGAGAAAAACCAACTTTGAGAGAATTAATTAATGTGACTTAGGGCTGATTATTCAATCGCCGGATAACTTTTGTTTGGGGATTGAAATTGACGTTTGCAATTTATGTATGAAAGAAATGTCAAAAATTCAAAATTATTCCTCCGATAGAATTATCTGGGGTTGGAGGAATCTGCCCTTTTTTTTTTTTTTTTTTTTTTTTTTTTCAGGATGGGAAATCATCAAATGACTCCTCCCGCTCTGGGTGGAGCAGAAGGGAGTGTCAGACTCTTACTGACTAAAACCCACCCGTGTTCCTTCCTTAGCCCTTTATGTACCAGGGCAGCGGTAACCCTTTCGGACGATCCCGCTACCCCGGCAGGAGGAATCTGCCCTTAGACGATGAAGGCGTAAAAAAAAAAAATGTATTTATCTGTGGAGGCTTGTAATTAGCAATTTAGTTATATATTACTGTTATTATAATGTTATTAGTCTGTAAGCCTTCCGAAAATAAAGAAAATAAAATAAAATAAATAACCTATTTATGTATTTGTGTACCTAGTTTTAAGATACTTTTTTATCATTGTCCCTCTCAACCAAAGCACCTGCCATCTAATCTGTTCACCACCCTTGGTTGACTGGTAGAGAATGCCTAAAGCATTAAGTCCACCTTTGTACCTTCTTGTTTTATGAAATTTTAAAAGTGTAAGCTTGATTGGAAGTTCATTTTGAATGTAGCAATCGGTTGGTCCCGAGTAGATTTCTGTGAAAAGTAAGTCGATACGGGCTTATTATAATTCAGCGGGTGGCACGGTCAGCGGCGAGGCGAGCCCACGACCACTGCGAACTCTGAACAAAATAGCCGGCACGTGCCGGATGACGTGATCATGTGCATACTGTGAAATATTCCGTTTTCATGACCTGATAGTATGTTTACTTATCGTACCCCACATGCTAAGCGTTTATCTGTCTCTTTTCATCCTTGACCACGCTTTATTGCTTTCTTACTGATTCCTAACCAGCAAAAGAGTAAGCTTGAAAGTGCTTAAGTGAAATACTGAGTTATTGTTGGTATGTGTGCATCATTTAGCGCTTTTTGAATAAATATGTATATGTATATACCTAAGGAAATTTAAAAATAGCTAAGGATTTTTTAAAATTTAGGATAATTAGGAACAAAATTACAAAGAAAATTAAAAAATAGCAGGAAAATTAGGAACAAAATTATAAATAATTATCATTCTTCTGTCCTCATCTCAATTCAGTTGGGGGGCGCAACATGTCTTGTTCTTCAATTTCCTGAATATGAAAAAAAAAATCGATCTAGAGATATAGCATTTTTCCGATTTTGATCTAGAAAGATAATCTTGCTGATCACTAAAATGTTAGTTGACGCTCAACGTTAAGAAACTTTATAAAAATGTACAAGGTTTTCTAAGAAGCATACATAGAGAGCAGGTTGGTACCGACATTAGCATATTAAAGTGATCTGCATATAAATACCCTGACTTACCAACGCGTACGACAAGCGCCGGGAACGACGTGTTGGCGAAATGGACTTAGAGAGCGTTGATTAAGAAAAAACTAGAACAAACTCTGGTCTACGAGGTCTTCGTACATTAGACATTAATCTACCAAGTAGGCTAAAATCAATTAGGTATATAATGACAAATGTAACGTAGAAAAAGACCTACTTATGCAATCGCTGATTGCGATAAGATCGCCCATTATACGCGTATCACCCTAATTTTATGATGTATTAGGTATTTTTTCCTTTGTGTGCAATAATGAGTACTTAATAAATCTACCTATGATGTAACTATTTATTAATACCTGATTACCTACCTAGTTTATATACGGGACATTGACGCGCAACCTGTTACCATGGATTCATTACACGATCCTGAACCCCACGCGATGAAATTTCTTACATAAGAAAATATCAACGCGGTAAAAATTTCAACGCCCCGTGCGTTATAAACATATAGTCGGATATTTAAAAAAAAAAATTTTGCTGTTCCATACGTTTTGACCGCGTACTTTTCCATGAAACAATGTTTTTTTTTTTGATAATCGACGAAATGTTTCTACGCAGGGGTACAGGTTCCTGCCTCTCTGTATTATATGACTCACTTTTGCCACACTTGAAGAAAAAAGACATACCTACTTATGTATTTAGTGAGTTGTACAATTTATTCAACTTCCGAACACGTTTGTTGACTACAGAATCTTATTCTACGTAAAGGAACATGCAACTGGCAGGTTTTTCATTTCCACCGACAGCTGAGTTTATTGATTGATCGAAACCCATTACTCCCTCTACCCACAGCTGCTAGAGATGTGGCTACATCGACAATACCTGTGACTTTATTTTGATGGAGTGTTTTCACAAGATTTTACCCAAACCCACGCTCCCTGTTAGATTTAATGTTTAAATATTTAGCCGTGATATTTAATCTCACGTAAACGTTTACATTAGCTGTTTGTAATTTAAGGCTTTAGTCCTTTTTGTTCCATTTAATCAGATATGTTGGGTAAAGCCATCCATCTGACTGTATTGTAAATAATATGTTTTAAATTAATTAAAACAATCATAAGGTATAGGAACCTAAGTCTTTCGTTAGGTTAAAAAAAAAATTAAAATCTTTTATTTCATAACCAAAATAGAACAACATGGTGATGATTGGAGCCTCCTTTTAAGCTAAGAAACTCCGCTCTTTCATAGCTGGATAATGAGAAATGAATGGGTTAAACTATGTGTTGTAAGAGCGCCTCAGTGTCATCATACGTTAACATTTTTTTACATTCATGAATTTTTTTTATCGTATATGTAAATCTCTTTGTTTACCCTATTATAAAGCTGAGCAGAGCGTCTATTGTATAGTGCAGCAGCGAATTTTGTTTTAGTTTGTAGTAGTCTTTGATATTGTGTTTGCATTATAAGGAAGTGTCTTATGTTTTTTTAGGACTGTGAGAGAGATGTAAAGTTTTCTAACAGAAAGCAGGCCTCTCATCTGGTATAGACTTTCAGTTGGGTACCTTTTCTTTTTGAAGTGCATTAGTTTTGTTTTATTAGTGCTCGTTGTGCTCGTTCAACTTCTATAAATATAGTTTTTGCTGCACCATTACATAAAGGGTTACAGTATACTATTACAGATTGCACATGTGCCACAAAAACTTCATTAAGGAGATTTCTATGAGCGCCTACTTTTTGATTTGTATTTGTAGGGAGAACATATCGTAATGTTTTAAATATCCATCCCAGTTTCCTAACTCTTCCTGCGACATGATCAAGATGAGCAACCCATGATAGTTTTTGGTCAATTATGACTCCCAAATATTTTGTTTGTGAGACTTTACTAATTATAGGACACCCACAGTTATTATTCGGGACATTATCACATGAGTGTATTTTGAGGCTAAAACCTTTATTTGGTTCTGAACGATTCGAGATGGTAAAACAGATGTAGTTCGATGTAGGTGTTGTGGCGAAACATAATCTAATCAAGGGATAAAGATGAATATCATAGTATACGTACAAGATAGTAGGCGGTTAATTGAAAAAACAATCTATTAATTGAGTGTTTATCAAAGACACATGTACGTATATAAAATTCACAACTACGCGCAACAACTTGGTTGGTCCTAGTAAAATTGTCAAGTCCCAAGGTATTACTTACAGTTGTAGCACCGAAGTTAACGGACAGTCTAAAGCACGAATGATTTTTCTCCGAGTTTTCTAAAATAGAAGATAATATTCCCGTCTTTCAGCACTTCCTATTCTAATTATTTCTGATTCCCTAACAACTCCGCCCTTACTCGTATAAGTGAATCATAAACGTCGAACATGAACTCTAATTACATTTGGAATACATAATGTAGTATAGTATGCGGCATATCCTGTCAAGATCTAATTATTTAGTTAGTTGGAGACACGAGTTAACACAATAAACCGCTGCAGTTCGCCCGTGACCGCAAACAAGCCCACTTTATAACGATCATGGAACCACGACCTATCTAATAATCTAATTTATTATCTTGTTACTTCCTCACCTTTGCTCTGCAGGATGACAGCAACCTCTGTATAGTAGCGATTTATTTATAATGAACTTCCCGGGCATGTTAGTCTGCAATCAAATAAGTGAAAAATACAGGGAGGTTCAGGTAACTCAAGTCACCTACGTGGTAGCGTGTCTAAAATACAGCGGACGGGGAATTCCATGAAAAAAGAATAAGGATTCCCTTTACAAAGTTGGCAGTTACTTGAGATTTAATACTCTATAGGTGGATGACGTCTTGTATCGTTGAAGTCTTGTAGACTACAAGTGAACATATGGTGTCTCCGGATATTCGCTCTTCAACGTCATCACTCACGTCCGTAAGTCTTACTTATAAAAACGCTCATAGTTCAGGTATTTCTATCAACTCAAGCAGTTGCACGTTGATGCACTTCCCACCACTACCCACAGGAGGAGGAGGAGGATAGTTTTAAGGTGTATTAATTTTGTGTAATGCCAATAAACGCATTTTTAGGATTCCGTACAACAAGGAACCCTTATAGTTTCGCCATGTTGTCTGTCTGTCTGTCCGCGGTTTAGCTCAAAAACTATTGGTACCAGAAAGTTGTAATTTGGCATGAATATACACGTTAATGACGCTGTAAAGTGGTAAAATAAAATTTAGAAAAAAAAATATTGTTTAGGGTACCTCCCCTACATCTAAAGTGGGGAAGATAATCTTTTTTTCATCCTTCCCATAGTGTGGGATATCGTTGGATAGGCCTTTTAAAAATATTGCGCTATTGTTTCATTCCTAAATAAGTTTTATAAAAAAAAACAGTTGCTACACCACCGGCTGTGACAGGTCTTATACAAATCTCAAAAAAAAAAAATTTAAACTTTCCGTGCAAAATTGTCGGATCAGGTGAGGATTTGTATAGGAAGTCAAATTACGTAGGTAGTCATTTTTGGCTTTTAGTTAGAGCATGGTACGAACTATCAGTCACTGAATACGTCCCGCACTTGGCTGTTATAAAAACTACGGAACCCTACATTGCGCGTGGCCCGACACGCAAACGACCGGTTTTTTTTCGTTTTTGCTTTCTTTCTAATAAAAACCAGAGTGGAAAAACACTCTTCTTCATTTTGAGAATCAATGTTTTTGCTTTCTTTCTAATAAAAACCAGAGTGGAAAAACACTCTTCTTCATTTTGAGAATCAATGTTTTTGCTTTCTTTCTAATAAAAACCAGAGTGGAAAAACACTCTTCTTCATTTTGAGAATCAATGTTTTTGCTTTCTTTCTAATAAAAACCAGAGTGGAAAAACACTCTTCTTCATTTTGAGAATCAATGTTTTTGCTTTCTTTCTAATAAAAACCAGAGTGGAAAAACACTCTTCTTCATTTTGAGAATCAATGTTTTTGCTTTCTTTCTAATAAAAACCAGAGTGGAAAAACACTCTTCTTCATTTTGAGAATCAATGTTTTTGCTTTCTTTCTAATAAAAACCAGAGTGGAAAAACACTCTTCTTCATTTTGAGAATCAATGTTTTTGCTTTCTTTCTAATAAAAACCAGAGTGGAAAAACACTCTTCTTCATTTTGAGAATCAATGTTTTTGCTTTCTTTCTAATAAAAACCAGAGTGGAAAAACACTCTTCTTCATTTTGAGAATCAATGTTTTTGCTTTCTTTCTAATAAAAACCAGAGTGGAAAAACACTCTTCTTCATTTTGAGAATCAATGTTTTTGCTTTCTTTCTAATAAAAACCAGAGTGGAAAAACACTCTTCTTCATTTTGAGAATCAATGTTTTTGCTTTCTTTCTAATAAAAACCAGAGTGGAAAAACACTCTTCTTCATTTTGAGAATCAATGTTTTTGCTTTCTTTCTAATAAAAACCAGAGTGGAAAAACACTCTTCTTCATTTTGAGAATCAATGGGTAGGTATCTTTACTTGACGGAGTAAACTTACTTACTACTGCATACGCTACGGTACTTGCATTATTTCTAGACTAAATACCAATGATTTGCCTAGACTTACCTTGTTCCAAAAGTTGTAGAAAGAGGAGGTGTTCTACAGGTGTCAAAACATCGATAGGATACTAGACCAAATAATCATAGTAGATACCGAACCAATTTAAATCCCATTGCTTTAAATGTAGACGTTATCAAATTCAAAAGAGAAGACTCGAAACCATTAAAACAAACAATGGCGAAAACTTTCACGTCTCGCTGCAATATTTTTCTCATTTAAACTAGTCATTAAAGGCGACTTCAAAGGGCTTCTTCAATTTATCGCGAGTCTGTGGAAGCAGATAGATTGGTTGGCAGTCGTGCCATTTCGTGATAGGTTTCATAAAGTTTGTTAACGAGGAAACTAGTCTCAACCGCTTTAAAGACTGGGGATAATGATTAATATTAATATTATATAACTATGGGGCCCGACCTTAAAACTTGGGAACTATCTAACCGAACTCTAATTCCATTAGCAGGTCGGAGTTGCGTCAGTAGACAATTACCAACACATTATATATGTTCAATAATTATGTGTTAGAGCTTCAAAGCACGCCTAGAACCATTCTCAGTTCAACATGATGAGTTACGTATATAAGCGAATGTTTAAGACACGAAAAGCCGGAAAGGTTTTTCTAATTCATTCATTTTAGAGTCATCATCTCAAATTCATTGATCAGTTTATTATTATTATGTATTCTTATAACTAAAATAGGTATAAATACAAAATTGTAACCTAACGCAATTAATAAGATCAATTTCTGTTCAAGCAAAATTATCACCACAGTAACAGTAGGATACTAAAAGATAGACTATTGTATTTGTCAAATAAAACTCAAATATCAATTTAGTTTTAGAGTTTATTAAAGCCAGGAACACAAGTGTCAATAGTACATACAAGTTCAATTATTTATGTTTTTGAATGAATCAGTTCCAGAATGCAGTTGTTGTAGGTTTAGCGGATTACTATAAATTACACAATTAGATATGTGGAATGGGTACATCAATATCAACACTAATATTTTCTTATATTTCTATACAGGATTTGCGTAACGTCTATAACACACATTAAATAATACAGATAGAAGGAGAAATAAGACAAGCAGACAATATTTTTGTAGCTACAAATGTAACACGACGCGGCGACGGTGTGATATGCATTTTACATCATAGGAGAATCGCAAAAGATTATTCGTCCACTTTCTGCTTCAAAAAGTGGTGGTGAAAAGTAGAATTTTTATAAAAAGTTTTTGTATATATTGATTTTATATTAAAAGAAGTCGATCGTCGCTGGCACATGACTTCTTTCATGAGTTTTTTAATATTTTATAAAATATATATTTCGATTTGAATGTAAAATATGTTGTTTTTGAATAGCCTATTTTAAATAATTGACTTTTGGAATGGTCTTGTTTAGCCAAAGGATCATAAATTTTGTTTTCATAATGCCTATTAAGTGTATATATAAGTAGGTTTTACTCGTACCAACGTATCAAAAACAGCGTGGCAGAGCGGTACTGCATCGATTACTAAGATTGGCATCTCGACGTATCTTAGGTAGACGTTAAAAGCTCAGCGATATGGTTAGGGTAGCACTGGATATGACGGTTCGAGGTTTCTATTAGGTGCGGAGTAGGTGTCCATCAATCACAATTTCAACTACAGTGTGTTGGTAAGTACACAGGAGCGCAGAAAGTTTACAACATCATCGTATTATACGTATGGTTTTCTTATATCTTATTGAATAATTTTACGGTCACACGTTAATTTAAAATTAAGATTTTGAATTATATCTACTGTGGCTAACCGGACCCTTGATGTTGGTTAGTATTCCGTGTCGGTTCCTTCATTCTAAGTTAGTTTGTGTGCCGCATCGCTGAGAGGCTGCCTCCTACTTAACAACTTGGATCACTTCTCATAAAACATAAGAAATCTGCCACGTCCTTTCCTTACCTAATCACAAATCATTCTCTTCTTTTAAATACAAATCCGTCTCATTTAACTTTAACATTCCTTTATACTAATTGTTACATGTATAAAGTAGGTATATATAATATTCATTTGCTAATTTAAAACATCAATACATCATCTATTACAATAATATACTTGTATACACAGTGTACATACGTCACGTACAGTTATAAAATATATCTCGTACAATTAAATCTAACGATGAAAAATCAGTCGTCGAAGACAATGCATTCCATATATATAATAATATATTTAAAATTATATATTCATTAAGTAAGATGCGACGGTTGTTAATAAAAAGCTCGTTTTATATGCATAAAGTTTTATAAAATTTTTGTACACAATATATTTTTAAAAGATTTGTTTACCAATCCTCGAGCTGTGAAATACGCACCATTGTGGTTTATATAACAATTTGTAAAAACCTTTGAAATCATACGGGATGTATGTTACTCAATAACGATAATAATACCATTAAACGTTACTACTTAAATAAACGAATTGAGTGTTAAAATCATATTTTTTCTTGTATTCTAAAATATGTATATCAATGGATTAGAGTAAGTTCACAGTCAGCAGAGATAAGGCAGCAAAACATCGAAACATCAATATCTAGGAATAAATATAAATAGGTACCTACTCATCGGAAATACGCAGCAAACATGGATTTGATACTGTTAATTACATACTAAACATTTATATATTTTCCGAGGATCAAATACTATTCGAGTGACATGTCATTACGTTATGTAAATTGAATTACGACTATATATTGATATATAATAATATACTGTTGATAAAGCTACTATATTTTAACAACTAACACCATAATAATAATTTTTGGTTTAAAAAGTGCGCAACAGTAAAATTCATGTAAAAGAAGAAGGCGGGTGGAGCACAGTAGCACGTATGACTTTGTTAACAACGGGCCTTAAAGTACTTGGTCGGGAACTTCTAATAGAGACTAACGACTAGGGACATAAGCTCCGAGGGTGCGTACTAATTCTATACACATATAAAATGCATTGAAATTACACATACACAATACTTTATACATATTCTCTCATGAGTAGAAGAATTACACAGTCTTTGTAGTATTTCATATGTTAATACTGATGACTTTTATACATCTTAATCATAATAAATAGGTATGTACTCAATAAATTAAATGTTATTTAAAAAATATCGAATTCCTTTTTGTAAATTTTTGTATATATTGTCAACATTTTAATGGACGTTGTGCGTAAATAGAAATAACGAAATAAGTAGGTATACCAAGAAACAGATACTTGAAACTTGTCAGACAACTTACTGCTCGGCGAATCTTAACTTTTGTTTCTTGACGAAGTCAATGGCCAGTTTATCTGTGGTGCGTGACTCCAGGATTTGTATGATGGGATGATCTGCAAACAAAGTTAACATAAAGTACTTGGAAATGTCAACACGAACATCTCCAGAATCCTAATTTTTGTCAATGAAAACCCATTTAATTTAGCGTAAGTTAAAGTTATTGAACTGAATATGATCAGAAGGCGACCTTGTTTAATTTTATACAAAACATTAAAGGCCGACTTCATAAAGGACCATGAAAATACTTGGAAAATCTTTATTGAAATTGTTAATTGGGATGATAAGTAACAGGAAATTTATTCAACGTCATCAATACTGGTATTCTTGTGAAACGTTTTGTTAATAACTGGTTAATTAAATGTTAATAAGGCTTCCTTTAAGACGTGCTTGGGCTGCTCTTGAGTCGTCCTATCTCTAGCAGTGGCCAATGAAGTGTCAATTTGAATGGGTGCTGATGAAACCTAACCGATAGAAGGCCTTACAGCTGTAGGTATAGAGAGGGATCACTCAATTAACAGCATAAGCGATCATATTTGTGTTCTTAATATCGTTCCTAAATTCGAAGTAAGATGGGTGACTGCGTTCCGCCACTTGAGAGAGGGTTTCTGATGTAGTAAAGTATAATGTATCTGGTACTGACTGCGATCGTGCAGCTGCATGAGCGGCAGTTCCATGGGACGCAGCGGGTCAGGCGCGGCGTGGCAGTTGACGCCGGGTATGCGCGCCAGTGACACGAAGGCTTCGCCTGCGAAGTCGTCTGCGGTCAACACGTCGCGGTCCCACACCGACAGCGCCAGCGCCGCGCCCGGGCAGCGGCACGCCTCCAGCGACACGCCGAACTCGAAACACTCGTCCCAAATCGGGTTCAGCGTTTTCTAAACACAATGTGCGCTATAATAATTTCTAACTCATCGATACGGTTTAAAATTTCCGTCCACGATAACGTTATAACGAGCACCGATATTTTAACATCAACGGTAAAGTCGTAGACGTCGACGTCCACGATAACGGGACATGTAGAATAACGCATATTAGTTGCGTCAGCATTAAGGCATTTTGACCTTAGACTTGACCTTAGACATGACCAACCAGTGATTTTGGTGAAATTGCAAATAGGATGTTTGCTGTCGATCGATTTTGACCAGTCAATTGTCACAGAGTCATCGATCCGATCGTATCCTAAAATCAAGTAAACTCGTGCACACCCATAACCAGAAAATGTATTACAGTTCGCTTTAGATGTCGGTATATTGTATTTGTAGGTACCATAGTTCCGTCTAGTGATGAGAAGTTCTCTGGAAACGCCTGACTGCCTATTCATTGATATAAGTTCACAGAAACATTCTCTTCGAGGAGAATTTATGAGCATAGGTATAAAAATTAAAAATATCTTGCTGTGTGTCCTTCTAGTTCTATTCTAACAGAATTTGCGTTTAAACTTTGATGCTATTCCTATAACACAACAGCAATAAATACACAAACATTACCTAATATCTATCACTACTGTCCATGTCTTACCTTCTGCACATTGGTGGTTTGTTCGTGAGCCTTCGGGAACAGTCGTTTGGGCACCAGCTCGAGCACTACGAAGGGGTCGCTTAAGCCGTTCGGGTCCAGCGGAATCACGTCGCGCGCAGACAACACTTCCACGCACAGCGAGTCGTGGTTGAAGTACACACTAAATAACGATATAAGCACAATATATTACAATGGTATATAATGTGTACTGAAATAGATCTGTAATTGCGATTCTCGTTGAATGGACCAGACTACTTTGTACTTTGTCTACATAGTTGTCAAACGTTTGTAAACTAAAAGCTATAGAGATCATTGAGATAATCATGTTGCCGCTTTCATACTGAGAGCATAACAAACCTGGTAAGCATTAGATAGGTACAGTAAACAAGATTAAGTCGAGTTAAAAATAAGCTCATCTTCCAATTAAATCCTTACAGGTTTCATGGAAGGGAAGATCGTCGAGAGGATAAAATAAACTAATCCTTCCTTTTTTCCGACAATTTTATTTAATACTGCCAGTAACTCGAACAAGATAAGAAAGTTGAAACTAAATACGAATCAAAAGCCGGTCAAGTGTGAAATGGTTCAAGTCTAGAAGTTCTTATAAATCTTGCGATATTCATTTCACAAGAATTGTATAAAAGTTTTACTTAGAGGTAGGTAAGAACAGTCACAGGATAGATACACCATTGCGATGTATTTTGGACCCAGATTGAATCGAATATAATCCTAATAAATATGCAGCTTGAAGTTAATTACGTAATTATGAAAGCATTGGTTCAGCAGAAGTTACACAAGTTCTACAAACGTAACTTTAAATAATTTGCGTTACTTTAGTTTTTTATGTTATTTTTTCTTTATGCAGTAGTACACATTATATTGTATACATTTAAGTTGGTACATAAACTCATTAGAGAAGAAAAGTTAATTCTTGTATGTAATTCATAAAACCAGCACGAGATGTTGCTTACTACATAATACGTACGATATACCTACCACGAAGTATGTATATTCTATGTAGGATCGTGTTCCTAATAGCGATACTGATATTGCATAGCCTTCTAAAATAGAATTATGGAACGGAAATTTTAGCTCAAACAAACAATATTTTTCCAACGACAGCGTACCTATGGCTTTTTTATTTATTCTATAAATGTATTCTTTGTTCTATAAACACACAAATGGAAAGGCTTCCACTCAATGCTTTTGTCCGTTTTGAATTAAAACAATCTTGAGAGAAATTACGCTGTCGGACAAATTAATGATATTTTAAATGCCCCTTTCTTATTTAGGTCACAGAACTCCAAACGTAAAATACAGGGTCAAATTAAATTAGCCAGCGAAACTTCGCAGACGTGATGGGTATCGATATCTAAACATGATAAAACAAAAAGGAAATTGATTTGATGTTTTTTTTTGTGGGGACATTGTGTAGTCACCTGTATATCAAATATCAGTTCAAAAAAATCTGTTCTTTTGTGTGTAAACCTCACAAGCGTGATGGGTATCGATATCTTAATACGATAAAACAAAAAAAAAAAAACATATTTTCTCAACTCATAATTCAAGTAAAAACGTTACCAGGGGTCGTTGGCTTCCCAAAAAACATTAAAATTTTGGTTTTTCATTCATTCATCACGTCTGCAATTTCGCTAGCTAATTTAATTTGACCATGTCGGGTGTCCAGGTTACATATACCTAAAAATGAAACACCAAAATGTAGTGATAACATTATCTGAAAACATAACATAAACATTAACTGTAAAACATTTTAACAATGTTTATGTTTACATACTCAGATAAAGCCTAAAAACAAACAGTATAAAAATACTTGTTATGAAACAAACCCAAGAATAACAAAGAAAAGCTTAAAAATCTGAGGGTTGCTATGGCTCTGTGCCTCGTCAAACTTGTGTATTCGGCGAAATGTACTCGATCCAAATTACTAACATGACAAAGAGCGATGGAGCGTAACCTTTTAGACATAAAACGAAGACACAAAGTTTTCGAAATAAGAGTAAATGGGAGTAAACTAAGTAAGAATAATATACTGACAGGAATATAAAGAATACAAATTAAACGAACAAAGCTGTTAAAAAAACATTTGGGAAGCTCTCGTCTATTTTCCTTAACAGACATAAATTATGGTTTTGAAACCTGTTGGTATAATTTAGAACTTTTCTAAAATAATATTTCAACAAAATCCTACTGACCGAACAAGTATAGAGCCATAACGCGAGGGCAAGGGTGTGCGCGACTGCTCAGCCAGCCTATCAGCGAGCCACAGCTCCAGTAGTTTCTCGGTGGGCGCCTGGTGATATTCCATCCTTTGTTCCACACGGAACCACTCCGCATTGTGCACCTCCGACATCGGGAGACCTAAATCGATATCGATTAACCATTGTTTACCAACTAAGCCTCTTACGACCTCCAGCGGAGAGTTCCTAACTCCTCGTTCTAACTTCGTCAACATTTTAACAATTAATATACGAAATATTTTATTTTTATAGTGACTTGGTACATAATATGTTATCAAAGTGATTATTATTGAACGGATGGCTGCAAAGTAAATTGATTATGTTATAACTTTAATGTGTTATATGTGATAACTTTTAACTCTTTGATAGGGTGAATATTATTATTTCTTATTTTTATTAATGGGCATTGTAAGGAGTTATTTAATATAATAACTAATGGCGATTAAGAAATGATTACAAATAAACATACAATAAAATGTATTTCTAACCTTTTCCTTCTGCGTGGAAAAATTCGGCTAACAGGTCGAGTGCCTCCCTAAGCCTATGATGGTAGACGCGCGGGCGCTCAGCACCTCCCGCGTCTGCTTGCGACGACACCTCTTTGAGCACGCCGCTCCAGCAGCCCGCCAGCGCGCGGATGAACGCGCGTGGAAGCAGCCACGTGTTAAGCGACGACAGGTGCTGGTCCAGAAACTCCAGCAGAGGAGTTATTGCCTGATGCCGAATTCGAATTACAAGCATTTCTCAGTCGTTTCTACGTGCTTAGGTAAGCTTTTTGTTATAAACTTGCATTCACATTCACGCGTAACAAAATCTAAGAGTAACCTTAAAAATAACTAACCTGTGTTGTGGGCAGCGTGTCTGGTGACCATGCCAGATGGAAAACGGCTTTCCTGAGGGGTGGCCGTGCTCGCGCGGAAAGCGGCGCGGCCGCGCGTGCAGCCCGCGCGTCTAGCGTGCCTAGCGCGCCGCGTACTAGCTGACGCGAGTTCTCGTCGTTCAAGCTACAATATTATCCTTTTGTGATCATGTCACTTACAATATTTCGCAGCATCTAAGGACTTTCGTTAATTAACGTGTATTTTGCACGTTACACGTGTCTGTGGTAGTATTAACGAGCATTAACTATACGAGTGAGAATCCGAGACGAACACGAAAGGATTGATGCCACGAAATGTATGGAAGCTGGTACCCGCTCCAATAGGAATAAATTATATATTATAAGAAAGGTAGGTATTAGGGGTTAAAGTATGAAATTGCCGATTTGTACTGAAAAATTGTTTTTTTTTTTTTTTTTTTAAATTGAACATATTTATTTAATCAAAATAGTTACCATTATTATCTATACATTGCTGCCATCTAATAGGAAGGTAATTTATGCCTTTGCGATAGAACTCTCGTGATCTAAATTCGACAAACTGTGTGAAAGCATTTTGTACTGCCTCCTGAGAAGAAAACTTTTTATCACGTAGAAAATTGTCCAAATCACGAAAAAAATGGTAGTCCGTTGGAGCAAGGTCTGGCGAATACGGAGGGTGACGAATGGTTTCTAATTGCAGTTCCTGTAGAGTTAAAACGGTTTCTCGTGCTGTATGAGGTCTCGCGTGATCATGGAGCAATAATGGTGAAGATCGATTCATGAGTCGGGGCTGTTTCACTGCTAGTTTTGCTATCATTGTTCGGAGTTCAGCACAGTAGACATCTGCCGTTATTGCTTGACCAGATCGGAGAAAGCTATAGTGAATAACACCATGCTGAGACCACCAAACAGTTACCATTACCTGTTTATTGGTAAGCTTTGCTTTAGGACACTGTTGCGACGTTTGACCTGGGGTCATCCATTGCATTTTTCGCTTACGGCTATCGTAAAGAATCCACTTTTCATCACATGTCACAATTCGATCCAATATTCCTTCATTTCTATATCGATTCAACAAGGCAACACAAGTTTCAACACGCGTTTCTTTCTGCAGATCAGTCAAATCATGAGGCACCCGTTTCTCATATTTTTTAATTTTATTGATTTGACGCAAATGAGTCCATATTGTTGGTAAGGTAACGGTAAACCACGCCGCTAATTCCTGGGTAGTCTGGCTCGGATCGGCTTCCACAATCTCTTTCAATTCATTGTTATTCACCTGTGGGGGCGGTCTTCCACGTGGTTCGTTCTTCAAATCAAAGTTTCCATCACGAAAGCGTTTAAACCAAAATCGCACGGTGCGTTCATTAGCAGTCCCCTCTCCAAACGCAACATTGATATTGCGAGCTGTTTCTGCCGCGTTAGTTCCGTGTCGGAACTTGTATTAAAAAATAACTCGAATTTTCGAAGTATCCATCTTTCTTGTCTAAGCTGAATAAAAAAACAACTGAAAGTCGATAATCGAATGTTGCACATTTTTTAAAAGAAAAACTTCATAGGTACCATGTGAAAAAAGTTTCACTCAAAAATCTCAAACCATCAAGGTTCTATGTCAATTCGAAGTACCTATTACAATAAAACGGCAATTTCATACTTAAACCCCTATTATTATGATTTAGTACAAGAAATCCAAGGACCTTTGTCTTGATTCCTTGTCTGGTGGTGGTTAACCGATGTAGCTACAGAAAAACGTTCTAAGGATTTGTCCTTAACTTCTTGAGAAGTTGGTTACTGCATTAACAGATTTTGGAAAAGTGATACAATCAGGCAGATAAACGATAATTCATACATTTTTTTTTGTACGATGCCAGTTGATGCAGTTTTGTATAACGATTCAAAGACTCTTTTGGAGGTTAGAGTACTAGAAAAGTCACAAATCGCAAAAAACTTTTCTCATACCTTAACCCAGTAATGGTGTAATGTGTGTATTGCTAAAACTGACATGTTTGGTACAGTATGTCTCTGAACAGACAATAATTTGGAGTTAGGCGCCATCGTACCTTCTACTCAGTTAAAAAAATAGCTATCCAACGATTTATATGTATACATACAGCGTTGGCAAGGCTATTGGTACCAAAATAGGTATCATCCTTTATCAAAATTTCGTGCTCGTCTATTAATTTCAATGTCCATTTAATTCGTGAAGTGAAATGTTCATAAGCACGTAACAGAAGTTATGACATGCAAACGAAAATCGTTATTGGTATGTATGTCAGTACACAACATGGAATGCAAACGTCGAGTGAGGCGTAAACATGCGTTTAACACAAAACAGTCTATTTCACGTTGTAAATTGTCAGCTATCATTACTATAAATTGATTCGTAAAGATCGTTAATTCGTAATGTACCAACTTTTGATTGAGTTTCAACTCAAACTGAGATAGTTCCCAAGTTGTTTTAGTTTTAATTAAGATTTATAGGCAACTACGTGGTAAGTATTTACGTTACAACTTGTAAGTACTTGCTGATGTACTAGGTCGTAAAATGTGAAAAGATTTTCTACAGCAGTTTATTCGGTACAAGTTCGGCCATTAACACGAGATGGCTATATCCCAGGGCGATTTGTTCTCAAGGACCACTAAAACTTCTGAATGGCTGTGTGGCGCATGAAACTGAATGTTTTGCGTACAAACAAATGTTCAGGAGTTTACGCAAAGCTATTCAGTTACAATAACAACATTATTAAACAATTTGTAGTTTAAGTTTATACCCTTTGGCGAAAGGTTTTCCTCCGCTGTTAAGATGCTTGTTTGATCTTCCGTAAAAAAACACGTTTAACGTTTCAGTAGGTACGTAAAGAGCAAATAAATAAATAAAATCTCTGATACGATATCAACGTTGTTATTATTTTCAGCTTGGATGAAGACGCTGTGCAGCTGAGCGTTTTATGTTCTATCAATCGCTGCATGACAATTTCTGTAAGTTAGACTAGTAAAGCAAAATGTATGCTGATATAAGCTTTAGAACGGTATTCCTAAGACTTATATTTGTTTGTGTGGAATTTATGAAGTTTGTGCTCCACAGCGTGTCGTGTCGTGAGTGTAGGACGCGCAATATTCACGGTCCAGAGATTAGCTCGCACTTACATCTGATCGTCGTCGTACTCGGCTAGAGAGCGGCGCACATATTCCAAGTTGTTCACGATCGTGCATATTTCTTCTGTCGTCTTGTTTTGACCTGTGATAAGAGTATATGTAAGAATATCTTTTATCCGACTTCAGAGAGGCTATGTATAGGAAAAAAAACGTTGTTAGGTGCCGCATGCCGTAGGTTACGGGCGATTAATAGAGCAGAGTAATGGGTCGTGAAATGGTTTTACGTCGGTACACAATAACACAAATATTTTAACTAGAGTAACTACTTTATTTAGTGTCCACAAACACTCAATTTTGTAAGTGACATGTTTATCCAGGCACATTGTTCCTAGGAATTGTTGGAAACAAATAGAACACTTGTTAGAATAGGTGCTTGTGTTTGAACTATAGTATTCTTCTGAACCTCTGTTCGAAATATCAATAAGATGCGATGTAGTCGCTTTCCGGAAGCTCGATTCAGCATCTGAACGCTACATTTTGCACACATTCGGATGCTAGTCGCAGCGATTTACTAAGTTATTTTTTGGCATCTGCAGACCAAAACGCGCCTATTGCCGATGCTAAAAGTAGCTCCTCTGCTAAGGTCCTTGGTATACTTAATTATTCTACGTTCCTGGTACATACCGTAGTTCTCGTAGTACCCCTGGTCTGCAAGCGCGCCATGCACGAGGTCTGCGTAGTGCAGAGCGGTGGCGCACGCGGCCTCCAGCAGTCGCACGCTGCCGCCTGCTGTGCACTCTTCGGCACCGCCTACTGAACGCCATACCAGGCGCATATGGTATAGGCTGGACAAGGTGAAGGGACAAATGTTAATCTGGCAGAGATATAGGTACGTAACACCACAATTATAATACCAGCCATTTATTAGGGCAAAGGCCTCTCATACAGAGAAGGTACGAGCAGTGATCACCACGCTTGCTCACAACTGGTTGGCGTCCAGTCCAGGTTTCCTCACGATGTTTGTCTTTCACCGATGTCAGTGATGTCTAAAATAAACTCAGAAAGTACTTGCTTATGCATTGAAAAAGGCATATTATGCTACTCCACGAACACGCTACACTGACGTTTCATAAACACTGTTTGGAACCCTCGTCTCATACGTATCTACGGTTGTAACCATAGAAATGTAAAAAACATATCTATGGTTGTAACAGTTCAGTTACTGATTAGTATGCTGAGCTGTTACAACCGTGATATGTTTTGATTTGGTCCGACATGCTAGTAAATACCTGCGGTAGTAAAAACTTTAATCTGGAGATGGAGAGAGGCGGCTGATCCGCTGATAGGTATTTGTTTCAAGTAGCCTATTGTTTTCCTGGGGCTTTATCAAAATTAATATTCGAATTAATTATACGTACTTGAAGAGCAGTGGTGGCCACTAGGCCACCAACGCCAAGGCCAAGGCCTAGTAACGGGCGCAACTTATGAATTATAACTTAGGTTCGAACCCAGTCAGGTGCTTTAATTTGTGTAAATTACTTCATCACTACGACACTACTGCTCTCAAAACGGTGAAGGAAAAAATCGTGAGGAAACTGGCATGTCCAAGAACCAAAAATTCGAAGATATGTGACATCTACCAACCCGCACCGGGCCTGCGTGGTGTATTTTGGCCCATTCCCTCCCACAGATATGAGGCAGGTGTCTCAGCAGTGGGAACGTTATAGGCTGATTATGCTATACCTACTGTATTTTCCTGTTAGAATTCCTTACTCACTACATTATTCATACAAATCATATTACGCTTCATAAAGGACAAATGACGTAATGGTCTTATTTACAGACTTAATAACAAAAATATAACATGAAAGCAAAAAGTTACGAAAGTCCGACACAGGGCACACCTCATGCACAAAAAGCTTATTTAAACAAGGGCTCGGGCCGCCCTGTTCGTTTTTAGCCAGATAACAGTGACAAAGTTAAATATGTGCCGCTCAAACTGGACTTCAGTATGTATGTCTACTACCCTTTACTTTACATGGGTTAATCTGAGTTACCTAAATGGTAAATTTAAATTTGTTTCCTTGCTATGCATCTGTTATGGTACATTTTCCTAGAATTATCTGTTGAGGGCACTAAAGTGTTGCACTAAAGTGTGTGGTAGCGAGCAGGGCTTTTACACATTTCCACGTAGACTGTATATTATATGCTCTTATTTTTATTGTTTGTCTGATTATTTCCCCGTAATTTGTGTTACCAGGCAATTACGCAGGAAGACAGCTTCCTTGAGTTAATTATGCAGAACAATGATCAAGTAATCAATTTAGTGTAAAAGTGCTTGTGCAGTACAAGACAAGACAAGTTCTACCCTTGTCTTGTCTTGTATTTACAGAACGACACGACGGACTGGTTATTGATAAAAATGTTTGTATTAAGAGGCAATAAGGCAGATAATACGTATTGAATACCTAACCTTTATAAAAGTGCGTGACCTGAAAATCACAGTAGGTGAGATTTGCTCACATCATATTCGTATAAAAATTATAAGCATGCGGTGATATTTACAAGGATTTAAGGTTTATTTATTGAACGAAGATATTTTCTTTGTTCATCTAGGCTAAACTTACCAAGCTGCAGTGTCCACTGACGAGGTGCTGTGTTTCACGAGGTGCTCGCCCTCCACAGGTCGGTCTGGCAACAATATCTCGGTTACAAAGTGAGCAGAGTTGAGACAAACAACGCAATTTCATAAGTAAATACAAATTGTTCTAGGTACTCTATCAAACCTACGTGGTAACATCAAACATATATACCTCATATATATGTAGGTGTGCGTGTAGTAAATTATTAGAATAAATACTTTGTGGTATAGAGTTACATATTGTATCCATATAAAAAGATGATAAATATACCTACATAGATCTAGGTACCTACATGTCATATCATAATCTCTTTCCCTTTATGCTTTGGTGTGGTACAATACAATTGTATGTGATGTTATCATCCAAGATAATGAAACATACGTCGATGAATTTTTATTATAAAAAAAAAATCAAACAAGATTATTGATTTGAACAGCACAAATGAACGAATACAGCCGAAAGCGAGATTAAAATAAAGTAATAACGAATCCTACGAATCCGGTATGACCGTCAGTTAAGGATCAATTAGAGATGGTTGGGCTTTTGACAATTGTAATTAGATATGGTCCATATAATTGGTCTTTTGCTTTGATATCGGATTTCTTATTGAACCAATTTATTATGTCGTCTATACATGTTTAGCTGTACAAAGGGATATCTTTTATTCGTCAGTTTTCCCATAAAAACTGTAGAAAAATCTTTTATTCTTGGTATAAAAGTTAACTTATTTATTTTGTATGCACGTGTTTCTGAAAAAAATAATCCACAATAGAACACATTAGGATATAATACATAATAGAACACTGTTCATAGTTATTTATTGAACAAGATAGAGTTTCCACAATGAAGTGTTTTAGTGTTTGCAATTGAGATTACATAAAGGTAAGTAGTAATAAGAATCTTGACGTTAATTTTTGAAGACAGGGCAGGGTTTAAATATGTCATCTATAGGTATGGTAACAATTTACAAGCAGTCCTTTATTTGTCTCGGTCCAATAAAACGTTTCGTGTTACGGCACAGTTAGAACTCGATGTTTATCTAAATGGCGGCCGCCCTAGCGCGGGTGTGAACCTTCGCCTTTTACCTTCACAACAATTATACGGCCTTTTTCGAAAATCACTTCTTTTTATACTCCAGTAGGTTTTAGTTTCTTTTGATAAGCACTTACAGGTTGCAACTTAAAGGTTTTCTTATAGGTATCCACTGGACACCGGCTTAAGTTTCTCAGATTTACATATGGGTAGGTAGGTACCTAATTCCTAAATATATTGGTTAGATGTATTAATTTAACTACAACTCGTAGCTCACAGGTTACATTTTAAGTGTTTACGACCAATTAGGTACCGCGATTGTCGTAATTAATGTTTATACGCATTTACATAAAAGTACTATTTATAATGTGTTGGATTTATTGCTCACTTGTAGGACTTCATGTCGGTAATATAAATTTACACTTGGATATGAATTAAGCACTATTTAGCTCTAGTTTGTGATGACACTATAGCGTGCCATTGAACGAGGAAAATAAATTATTGTCTTTTATTTCATACCTTCTTGATACTGGTTATTAATGGAGTTCTAAATCAGGTAACAGATGGGCCAACATTTTCATAAAGACATTGTTATTTTGAATTTCCCAGAATAGAAAGGGAGCTACTTAACTTTTTCGGACAAGACTACACAAAATACACTTTGAAAATGGCTCTACACAAGGTAAGGTTTTAATTAATACTTTGGAGTTTCTCCTCCACCCGTCTCTTGGGATTACCCGCAAACACTTAGACACATCTGAAAATGAATGTGACACAAGCAATGCTACAAGTAACAAATAAGAAATGACGTGAGGGCTTACCAAGTTCGACGGAGGCTCGAACTCTTTGCAGCGCCATAGTTTTGGTGACGGCGAGCCAGCGATCGATCAGCGGCTCGAACCACCTGCGACCACAATAACATTACCATAGCGAAATGAAGTCTGTCGCGTTCCGCTATCATCATCCACGTTAACGCTTTGCTGCTAATTACAACTAATTACCAAGTTGCGCAACATGAACACTGCCGGTAGGTACTCCTTTACTTAATCCGTTCAGCTTTTAATAAGACTTGTTAATTAACAAGACTTATAAAACTCAGTGCTTCAACAAAAACTTTTAGTTTGAGTTGGGTTTTAAAGTGTTTGGTAAAATGTATAGGTACCTACTGCATACTGAAGCACAGTGTAGTTAGTTTGGAATTATAAAAGGTACGGAGTTCTATGGAGATGACACAAAAGCTAAAAATAACTACATAACATTGAAAAGAATATTGACGAAGCTATTGGTTCTCTTATTCTGCGTTCGCATTCCAGTGTCGAAATAAATAATAGCTCGCTGTTTTTCGTTGCAATGAATATTTTATGTAATATTGTTTTTGCGGTTTTTGCCGTAGGCGAACATGATGTTTTGGTGTAATAATGTTGAAGTTTTCTTTGATTTCCATTTATGTAACTATGCAAAACATGGGGAACGTGAAGTTATTATTGTATAATTTAACAATGCTCTGGTGGGCAGTTTACATACTTAGTTTGGTTCCGAATCATAGCTCTAGTTTCCCATGAATAACTTAACAGTAGGTATACCTACATGAAAAGAGCTTCCACCAGAAACGGTAATAGGACGTCCGGCGAACCATAAACAGTCCACACGACGAACATTTTTGCTGACTGGCCAATCCTTTTACAACGCTAGACGTCAATAATAAAATTATTCTCGTATTACTCGAGCCGACGAGAGAGAAAAAGAAGAGAACATAAGAAAAGGGCTTAAAACATCAAAATCTGTTTATCAAATCCAATTTCGCTTGCAAACGGGGGGCCTTCATCATAGTGTTCGGATTTTAATCAACCTTTTGTCACTATGTCTGTGTGCCGGTAAACTAGCAGGAAAACGTATTAATATTAACGGTCCATTCATACAGCGTGACAGATCAGCGGAGATCGTGTTAGCGTGAATCCATTAGGTGTTGCAGGATATTCCAGAGTTTAACCGAGTTTGACAGCAAAACGGATAGCTGTGTAGGAAATTCGTGCCCTTATCTGGAAAATACCGCTGCATTCTTCAAACATAAATATACCGTATACATGATAGGACGTGCATGCATGCACGCTTGCGTGACGAGACGCTTGACTCGCTGTCTAGTTACGAAATACATGGCAGGTACCTATTTCCGAAATCAGTCGATTACTGACACTTTGATTAACTGTAAATTCGAGTCTCGAATAACTTCCTGAAACATCTAATCGATTCACCGTAATATAATCTCCGAACAGATTTGTGATCTCACTAATATCATAAATGGGAAAGTTCCTAACTCAATTATGCCGCGACGACTGGACAGATTTAAATGGAATTAGGACGGTTAGAATGTAACCAGGAAATGCACATAGGAAAATAATTTAGCCCAGAAAATCTGTATATGTAATACAGCGGAAATAGATATGAGTTTGCTTCATTAATTATTTCTTCTCGTTCAGCGCTTTAGTTTGGATTTTAATAAAACTTTCCTAATTAATGTTGTCATAATTTATCAATCAAGTTACAGGTAATTTCAGGCACTTACAGGTATGCATCAAGCAACTGTGGCGGTGGGTCGTGCGGTGCGTGGGGGTGCGTCTGTGGTTGCGGCGCGAGAGATGCCGCCGAGCACAGCTCGCGGACTGCCGAAAGCACTTCAAACGGCAGCGTCTTCGCTATTGTCACCAGGCATACTGACGGACAAGTCAACAATTATAAAGAGTAAGGGAAAACGCAAGAACTATATTATTTTGAGATTCGGTTGTCAATCTAAGAAGTTCTGGTGGCTGTTAGATGACCACAAAAAATGTTGACTTAAGCCCATTCCTACGCTCTATTACATTACCCAATTACAGTTAGAACGACTGTCTGCTTTATAGACCTCCGTCACATTTTGGTGAACCAGGACTGACAGGAGACACATAAAGGTCATTGATAGAAAGCGGTCAACCCACCAGGCAATTGTTCGGTAGTTATGTGTATAACGTATCAAAGTTATGCTGAGTAACTGCAATATTGGTATATTTTGCATTTCATGAAGTTGGCAAATTAACGTTATGCCGGGATAACAATTAAAAGCTTCCCAAATCACTGGGTTTCATACCACAGCAGTAAAACGGTGGCGATTTTTATAATGAAATATACATGTTATATTTCACTATAGAAACATACCTTTACATAAAAGCTAATCATTTCCCAGGTTCAGCAAAATATTTAATAACTCATCTTTCAAAGCTTGCGGGCGCCAGATGGTCCCGTAATACCCCGCTTGACTCTAGTTTATTAATTTGTAACCTAAATATAGATAGGTAAGTTAAATTAATATACCGGCGACGCTGACCTTTCGAAGCTTGCATCTTTCAATGACCTTTGACCATAAGTATTTATAGCAGTCAGTTTTATTTCAATACGTTTAACATGAAAAATAAAATAAATGTATTTCGGCCTTTTCGGCATAGAATACGAAAGTCGATGTGTATAGGGACCGCCGTTGCTATTTGAATAGATCAGTGAAGGGATGCACGATATTTGTTTTTCAATGACTTCGTGAGTGCCGTAGTCGATGGGTTCAGGACTTTTGTAAAAAGTTTCTAGTAATATTCAATTGATAAAAATGTTGAATGCACTACGTGGATAAAAGCTGAGAAAAAGTGTACAATATTTTTCTCGGATATTTTAGCAAAAGGTTACCAAGATAAATACTATATATATATTTTCGCCAGACATTTTATCGATAGTAGCGCCGTGTCATAACTTGGATATAGTCTGGGACCACTCATGTAAGAAATAGAAAACCCTTGGGAGGGATATATTAGAGTTGGGCAAAATTATCAGATCCTGCCTCATATTATAGTATTATTTTGTTCAAAATTTGTGGTAATATGTGTAATACGTGATAGGTCCACTTATATGGTACTTCAGCTTACTTCCATTCCCGTGTTCGTCGTACATCGGTTCTTCGACGACGCCGCACCAACCCTCGACCACCCAGTGCTCCACACACTGTCTCACATCCTCTGATAGCTATAAAATAATTTAATCCTTTATTTTTAGGTATACATTCTATTCTACTCGTAATCTAATCCCGCTTACCAAGAGGTATTTTGGAAACGGATCCTACTACACCAGACGGATTTTGAAAGTAATCTCTTTAACCAACAGGGTTGCCGATATTAATCTTCGTTGTTACCTAAACGTTGTTGGTTGTAGATAAACCAAAGCAGTTACGTTTTCATGAAAATTGTAAATGACGAATAAAAAAACTTAATTGTGCGTAACATTCCTGATAGGTCGCTTAATATCGGTAGGTACCTATTGCTAATGACAGGTGCTGATGACAAGAGTGTATATTTTCACCCATAAGTTCCAAATCCTAACAGCATTATGCACACAGCATAATAATTAGTAGCTTTATTAAAGAAGCAAGAGGTATAACCCCCACAATTACGCATTGGTTAATTTTAAAGGGAAAATGGCGTCCTTTAGCTAATGATAGCCAAAAACATTTCAGGAGCATTAGGTCAAAAGCTAGACGTTACATATCGGATTTATTACTTTGCCCTTGTTTCTTTCGATTTAATAATAATTAATTTCGTTAATACTTCACATAGATATACATATTTAAAAAAACATCGTGGATCGCATCGCTACCTGCAATGATCCGGTTCCCATAGTTATTGAAGTATGCATAATTAATGACGGTTAACATAATGGCTGGTGGGAAAGAAGCGCGGAATGCACCCGTGTCATTACTTATCCACCATGAGAAGCACCAGTTGTGTATTCTTGGACTGTACATAGGTATAGTAACTACACTAACCGCATTTAATTTCCGTCTTTTACATATTCGTAGTCGTACGGAGGTAGTGCACGCTTGCGTTTGCTAGTAAATTATTATTATATAATACGAAAAGCTGAGTATACAATACATAACGTACCTACACATATAAAAATAATATTGAACGTACCAAAAAGCCTGATCCGTAACAGATTTTGTGAATTTTAGTACCAGTGAATTCAGCACTAGACAATAATTGAATACGAGTGCACCAGGCCGTTACAGCCACGAGACGTAATCAAATTGTCCACTTACCATTTTGTCTATCTGGTTGAAAACTATGCTAAAGTACGGCACGTTATTGGTCCTGCAACAGAAACACATGTAATATTTCGTACAACGGAAAATATGAACAGTATAAATCGCTGAGAACATGAACACCTCCCGCCCACAGTTCCTTTCATTTGATGATCGTGAAGAATGGGGGCACGGACAACAATGGACTGGACACCCAGGGTTGAACATCGATAAATAAATATTAACACATACCAAAGGTTAGCCTTTCCTTTATTACAACATAATAAACTGTGATTACCTAAATCTTGATTAAATGAATTGGAGGAGGAATTTTGACGAATTCTTCACAAGAGTTCTCCTCGGAGACCGCTTACTTGGAACTTAGGCAAAGGGCTTTGGTTCCGGCTGTTAGCTTTGAGCCGCAATTAGACTCGTAGATAAGAGTGTACGAGCCAGAGGATTAAAAGCTTGGGCTAAAGTTAATCTAGATAAATCAAGGATGAAATAGAATGTTTCATAGATTATTTCAAACGTTCTACGATGCATATCTGTTTTAGAATACAATTTCTGTGAATGTTTTTTTTTCTTGTATTATTTACGAGTACCTGTTTAATGCTGATAACACAGCAACATTATTTTTCATAAAAGCTTTCTTTAAGATCATTGATAGTATTTTTATTTCTAAACTTACGTCTCAAACAAGGGATGGTAGTAGGTCAGTCCCTGCTGCAGGTCGATCTGTATGAGCGTGATGAGGTTGACCAGGTCCTCCCCGCGCTCGGACTGAGTGTCCTGTCCACACAGCGCCTCGTACCACTCGGAGGTGCCTTTGCGGAGCGCGCTCACGATCTCGCTCCTATTGTCAACAGTTATTGTCGCGGTTATTGGTGCCTACAGCAGCCTTTGTGCTCTGAATTCAATATTAGTGCCATATGTGCTCACTGGATACAAGTATAAGGTCAATTTAGAACGAGCGTCTGGAGAATTTAAATGTCTTCTGGTTACGAATACTTACAATCTCACGCTTGCTAAATAACGTTTTAGTTTAGCAATAGCTACAAAAATTAAAGGCTAACTAGGTATCTACTTTTAGGATACTTCCGCACTGATTTCTTTGTAATCTCAGTCTTGATTATTAAAAAAAAAGAGTCTTAAAAAGTCTAATCTGGCTTCACCACACAGTTTCATTTCCACAGCTATTTAACGTCGGCATTTACAAAGACAATTATTTAAAAAATGCTGTGCTAGATACTTTCCCCAACTCATTTGGCGAGGGTAAAAAGCTGAGTTTAATCTCGCGAAAAATACTCTGAGAACTATGAAGCCGCGCTGTCTTTTCCGAATAATTTACGCTTGTCTAATGCTCCTGTCTAAAGTTTTTCCGTAGCATATAATCATTTAGGTATTTATTGCGCATATATTCGTAGGTGCAAGCATTTTAAAATATTCGTCAAACATTTGGTTAAAGTGGTGTTTTATCAACAGAATTATTTTTTGTTCAAATCTGAATTCATTCCAACAAAATCAAAACAAATACAACTATTTGAAAAGCATATATAGGTAGGTTTTTTTTTATGATATAAACTAGTGCTTGACTGCGATTCCGCCTGATGGAAAGCAGTGATGTAATCGTTGATGGTAAAGCGCACTAATTTATTATGAGCCTATTCACTCTAGCCTTGAAGACACTTCAATTATAATCAGACGGGAAGACCGCTGCAGGCAAATTGTTCCAGTCCTTCGATGTACGCGGTATAAACGACGAGGCAAAACGCTTCGTCCGGATCGCGGCGGTGTCAACAACGTAAGGGTGGACACTCGCCGTACGACGGGTTGTCCGATGATAGAACGGTGATGGCGGAATTAAGTCTTGTAATTCCCGCGCACACTCCATAATGCATCCTGTAGAATACCGAAAGGCTGGCTACCTTACGCCTGTGCTCCAGGTTTTGTAGATTGGCCTTAACCAAATCTGGATCACAAAGGTACCTACATATTGCACAGTGAAATCCATAAGCTTTTGTAGTATTCGCAGAATTTGTTATGCATGATAGGTGAAATTATGTACAACATAACAGAGCATTTATATATCTGAAACGAGGAATTAGATGGTTCCACTTGCCTGATTTCCTTGTTAAAGGGGCAGCATCGCCAGAAAGCCTTCATTTGTGACAGCTGGTTCAAGCAACGCAGCAGATACTCCAACCTAAGACAATAACTCAATTTAAAGTTACCAGATCCATTTAAATGAAATTACTATTCTATAGCAGTTCTTACACAAGGATGTATATTGTAAACTGGCTTTTGCCCGCGGTTTCACCTGCGATTTCGGAAAATATCCCACGGAAACACTACCAGGATCATGAGTACCTTATGTGTTAATCCAGGTAATAAACTATTTGTGTGCCTAATTTCATCGAAATTTACTTTGAAAATGAAAGAAAAGAAGACTTTTCACCCCATCGGGGGTAAATTAATTTTCAGTCGTCAGCCTAAACACGAAATTTTAAGATCCTAACTTGAAAACTGGTGGACTTACATACAAATTTTCATCCCTCAACTTACCCCTTGTTTTTTCTTTTGGGTGGGAAATCATCAAATGACCTCTCCCGCTCTGGGCTGAGCGAAGGGCGTGTCAGACTTTTACTGACTAAAACCCACCCGTGTTCCTTCAGTTGCCTATGCCAGGGGCCACGGTATCTCTTTCGAACAACCCACGGCCCTGGCTGCATCGGCCCTAGCGGACCCCGTCAGCTCGTGCTGACATCTCTTTGAGGCGCGCGTGGAACACAACGCGCCATCGACTCGGGCCTGGTTCTTACCGGGCGGCGAGCTGCCCAGTGCCCATTGCTCGCCGCCCGGAAGCCCGCGCCTACGGTGGCCGGGAGTCGGCTGTTGACTCCCGTCCAGGGCGTCTCCCGCGGTGGCTAGGCGCGTGAGGGCGCAGAGATTCAACTTACCCCCTTAGGGGTAGAATTTAAAAAAAAATCCTTCATCAGATGCCTACACTGTATAAGGTATCTATGTTCAAAATTAATATATCATTATATCACCAGTCAGTCAGTTTACCGTTTTATATACATATAATATTAATCTCTGAACTAAATTAGTACTGTCAACTTAGTGCCATTTAAGAGTCCGCAATATGGATCGATTGATGATTAGAAATTTATGAGCTAGGCTGGCGACCGACTATAGCTCAATGCAAAATACACGATAATAGTAGGCACTTAATAAAGACATCAAAGTGGAACAAGCGATATTTTTAAAATAGTAAGCACGTTGAATATTACATTCTTTCTATTCAGTTATTTCTTTATGAGTCCAAATACCTGCAAATGGTAATTGTAGATCAATACGTCTTAAAGTAAAGAACTTAAAACGAACCCTCCTTTTACTACCAATAAAAAGCTATTAAATGGCTATTCTTCATGTAAAACATGGCTTTCTAATACTTCACTGAGTCTGAACGAATATAATAAAGAAAAGAAATATTGTTTGTTCTCGAAGTAGGTAATCTTGAAAGTGCCCACTCAAGTTAATTTGATAATTTTTCACTTTGAAAAGCTTATCCTCTCCTCAGTCATAGACTAGGGAATGCTGAGTGAAGTGTTACAAAAAACAAAAGTGTTGGTGCATGAATAAATTGTTCAGTGGTTACCATTTCCGAGCGATAAGCTATCGCCTGAAAAGTGCTATCTAAATTTTATATTGGCGTTCATATACGTTAAATGTTAACATGCTGAGCCTCAGAATAACCGCTGCAAATGAACTGTCAAAGGAGAATTGTGTACAATCAGCGCGCTTTACAGACGGATGGTAATTGCAGTTTGTTGTGACTAGCTGAGAGGAGAACGATGCCGTGCACGTTGACGCCTTTGACTCCCACGGAAGGGGCTTTGCGCAGGGAACCACTGGAAGTTTTATCGATTTCTATAAAGTCAATTAAATTCTGAAGTTTCACGGTCAGTAGTGTAGAACATACGGGCAGGGCGCTGAAGATAAACTTCAACGTCTATAAGAACTTAGATTCTTAAGTTTTGTATTATATCAGTAGTGAACAACTATCTCTATAAGTGCGCAGTTTGGACCAATTTGAACTACATGTACGTATTGTTCCACATTCCACTGTCGATATTATTATGATTATACGAGTATATCGGCAACGGTATTTAAGATATTATCGTTCAGTTCAGTCAATATTCCCTGACCTATGGAAAATTGTTTCCGTTAGGCCCTTACCAAAAAATCACAACCCAATTGAAGTAAAAGACCTTCGCCCTATTAGCATTTTACCGTGTCTGTCTAAGGTACTGGAAAAAGTCGTCAGCCACCAGTTAACGCATTTTCTGGAAAAAAAATAAAGTGTTCCAGGTTTCCTGGTTTCAGAAAACAGCGCAGTACTGCCACTGCCTTACTAGACGTGACTGATAATCTTCTATCAGCCCAAGATAAGGGTATGTGCACATTCCTGGTCCTGCTAGATTTTTCCCGGGCATTTGACGCAATAAATATTCCGTTGTTGCTATCGAAGCTAAATTATTACGGATTTGACGCCAGCGCTACGCAATGGTTCCGCAGCTACCTTAGTGATAAAAAACAACTTGTGGATCTACGTTTGGGTGACGGCATTGTTCTTACATCGACTCTTACTTCAATTGAGAGAGGGGGTTCCGCAGGGATCTATATTAGGCTCAATTATATTTATTTTATTCTGTGCAGATATAATCCAATGCCTCCAGAGATGCAAGTACCACATATACGCCGATGAAGTCCAATTATACATATCTTTTAGTCCAGAGGAATACGATAGTGCCATTAAAGATCTAAACGAAGACCTTCGTAGAATCGCAGCCTGGCCTGGGGAGAATTGCCTGTCACTAAACCCAACCAAGACGCAATACATGGTATTTGGCACAAGGCAGCAACTAGCTACCCGCAACGTTTCACCTGGAGCTAATGGGCGAACCAATTGACAGAGTCTATGAGGCGCGGAATCTCGGTCTTATTATGGACCTCCGTTTCGAAAAACACGTAGCCGACTCGGTAAGAAACTGCTTTTACCGCCTGAAAGTTCTGTACAAGCTTAGGCCGTATTTGTCTGAAACGCTGCGGGAGCAGCTTGTTGAAACCTTGGTTTTGTCTAGGCTTAACTACGCGGATACAGTCTACGGCCCGCGCCTATTGGCTCGCACACATAGGCTCATTCAAAGGGTGCAAAACGCTTGTGTTCGTTTTTTTTTTTTGTTATGTAATTCCTCCCAGAAGTCACGTGACTCCATTTTTAAATAAACACTTTACATTGAAAATGAAATCGAGACGCAAACTACACTTGGCGTGCCTTCCGTTTGGTATAGTTAAATACCAGAAACCGGGCTATCTGTACAACAAGTTGAGTTGGATAGCCAGTAGACGAGAATGTGGGAGAAGACAATGCTCGCTACAACTCTCGACTCAGTCACATAGTACAGCTGCTTTTAGAGGTAGCTTCCGTTACGCGGCTTCCAAATTATGGAATAACCTGCCACCACGGATTAGAGCAATTAACACCATAGTCGCTTTTAGACGACGCTTACGGCAGTACCTCATAGAAGCGCAAAGGAAGCTAGATATGGTCACACTAAATGTCTCAATTATTTGATGTACAGTCACGAGCAAAAGTATGTATACACTCGGTTTTATTCAAAAGCGATTTACTCCTTTATTTTTGAATGAAATTTTATGTTGTTACGAACATAGTTTTTTCGAACCTAGTTTTTTATGTAATGTGTCGTATTTCAACGTTGCATTCGTTATTTCACGAAAAAATCGCAATTGAAAGTTGGCAAGTGTTGACATGTTGGTGCTCGTGACTGTACGAGTATGTACAGTAAGGGTCAAAAGTGGAGTGACAGTGTCACGAAGCAATAGATTGACACTTCTGTTTAACTTACGACCCTCTTCTAATGAGTAATTTATATACTATAGACACACACTCTCACATTCGTTTGCAACTGTTTGTAGTTCATAAATTCAACCATTAGGTTATATGGCATGATAGCCTAGCGGTTATCATACGTCGGTAAGCACGTTCATGCGTAGCGAGCCGTGGGTTCGAATCTCACGCGCGGTGATAATTTTTAAAATGTTTTTATAATTACCTACTCGAATAATCACGCTATTGAATATAGTTCCGTATCATGTTCGCCTTTCTCACATAATTCGTTAAACTTTATGATTATACCCACAGAAATCTAAATAAATAAATTATAAGGTAGACAGATGCAGTTAACTTACAACTCATTCACCGCGACTAAATAGAACGTTATTTGTTTTTGGTTGGTTGTTATTGTAGATTAGTGACGTGTGTTTAATCTATTAGCAGTGTTGTACTTCATTTTGAAATGCAAGGAAATTTAAATATTGAGATGAAAGCAGATATTATCGCGGTGCGTAAAAGTGGACTTAATATTATATCACAGATATTTGATGAAACCGGACTGAGAGTGAATATTATGATTTAATTATTTTATCAATTTTTTTTCTAATTAAAATATAACTGCTAATCCTTTTAGTTATTTTTTAAACGTTTTAAATTTATCATAAAGCCTAAATAGAAGAAAAAAAATTAATGATGAATATAAAATATAACATTAAGTATAATAATAATATAAGATGTAACATTTCTATTTTCAAAATAATTTTGTTTCATATTGGTAATATTCGTATTTTGCTAGTAGCCTAACAGTACACTTTTTTTGTTTTAGAGAAATACCTACAGTGAGTCAGAGGGTCAAAAGATGGCCCCAGCTAGTCAGTGAATAATGAAACAAGTGGTTTCATACCAACGACATATTTTGCCGAATTATTCGACACATCTTTACAAACCGTTCGCCGTGCAAACGAAAACCAGCTTTTTGAGCTGGTTTTCGTTTCGCCCATATTTGATTGAAAAACATAAACAAGAACGTTTACATTTTGCGATACAGCGATGGGAAGAGCAGATGAGCAGTTGAAGTTGCATTGCATGGAAATATGGGAACATTTAAGAGGGACAGATATATGTTTCAATATTGTTGGATTCATGCGCCAGCGTTTACTTGATAGCATTAATAATAATAGGGGTATACAAACAAAGTATTAAGTTATAAATTACAAATTGATTTTAGTAATATTAAAATAATATTGTTTGATATCCGTAATAAGGATTATTTTGAGGTTTAGTTTCAATCTTCTTTTCATAATGAAAGTAAATACTTAAGCTATAACCGCAATATGTCCTAATAAATACGATTTGTTAACTTTGACGTTTGAGATAGGCAACTAAAGTTAAAACGAACGCACTGCCAGTAAACAAAAAATAGTACAACTGAGCAATTTAATTTTAGTGTACTCGTATTGTTACAAGGAGTTCACACTTTTTTTTATTTTGTAGATTTGCTAGTTGTGATTTTTTCGAGTACCTACACAACTTAGTAGTTAAAGCACAATATCATTATATTACTAAGATACAATTTTAAGTCTAATGGTCGTAGTTCACTGATTACCTGCTTTACTTCAATAAATTGTTCTTTATGAGAAAATAAACTGTTCTGACTAGAAGTTTATTTATTTCTTTTTTTTTTAGTCTTTAAAATTATAACGAATAAACATTTTGAAATCACTTATAAAACATTTTTATTTTAACCCCGTATTACAATAGCAATATAATAATGAAAATTAAACAATTATTACATTATGATTCTTGTTTATTAATCTATAAAAAACGAATAAGAAAATAAGCGATAAAGATTATTGTTGGAAAAGAAAAGTAAAAGTCCCAACTCGAGATTGGAACCCAGACCTATGCGTTCAGTAATCCAATACGTAAGACTACCAGCTGCTAATCGGTATTCAATTTTAGCAATGGTATGAACCAACCAAGATCGTACGTAATTACGTAGCCTGTGTGCAAAAGCGACGGTATGTTTTTTGTTTCGTTCGACGCCAGCCAGTGCAAGTGTGCGAAATATGAGGTGAGCGTTCTGTGTTGATACATCAATTTATGCACACAGACGTAGGTACGGCCTTTACCGCGCGTTTACAGCAATACAGTCCTTAAGGTGATACTACATTAATGACCGCGACCGTACTTACCCACTTGAGTCAGTGTTTCTGTCTGTGAGTGTTGCACGAAAATGTAAAAATCTTGTTCCGAAGAATTTATTTATTTACATATTAAGAAAGGTCTATCACGCTGCCGTCTCATTATATTTGTCAGTATCTTTTAGTTTATTTTTTGCAATATTACTCAACTCACACTATTTATGTACATATTCGTTGCTATTTTAGCTGACACATATTTATTTTATTTAGGTATGCATACACACGTCACGTTGCAGTGTAAAACTGATTTACATCCGTCACCTCACACATCAGGTTCAGTTGAAAACCAGCTTCAGGCACTAGTTGTCTGGCATTTTTGCTGAACTGGGCCTTTTTGGTGCAACTGTGAGGCACACCTGCTATTTTCTTACATCGGTCTTTATACTTTCTATTTGTTTTTTATTCGTCGCTATCTGATGTACGTATCTGGTGTATTGTGTGTCTTTTAGTCTGTGCTAAATTAATGTATTTTCTTTCTTTCTTTCTGTGTAAGTTACATTACCGCTTTAGAAAGGGACACCGATGAATTAATTCATGTTTAGTATATCATTCCGTGCCGTATAATTATAAGGTTGGTTAGTAAGGTTTAGTACCCAAAATATTCTAGTAATTTATGCTTTGAATATGTTTAGTGGAAACACAGGTACCGCTGTCGTGTAATTAATAATCCAAATAAATTATAAGGTATATTTTATCGTAGTTAGGCTAAATTAATGCCGACTGAGTCCAACCCTGCTCGTATTCGGTGTGTTTACCTGTTTCTATTAATTATTCCAACACCCTAAAGATTACAAGAGTAAATTTTATTGTACAGTTGTCAAAGAACATGATATTTGTTTTGTTTATTTCTCAGGTTTATGTTGCACGCAACACTTTACAGTCCATCAAGTTTGAACTTTAGTGGGCAATATTGATTTATTGAGAATAGTAGAAAGGAAAGCCTGCCTTCCGGTGCTTTGCGGGCGATTTATTAATCTAAAGTTTCAAGTCCTCACAAATGCAAGAATCGAGGCCCCATATTATAGGAAACAATTCTCAGACATAACACAGAGAAAAATAAAGACATTTTATAACAAAAGAAACATTTAATAAAGTTTTACTCAACTTATTTTAACGAATTTACTATCTCAACTACATCCTATCCTACTAATATTATAAACGCGAAAGTTTGTATGGATGGATGGATGGATATTTGTTACTCTTTCACGCCAAAACTACTGAACGGATTTGGATGAAATTTGGCACACATATAGTTTATAACCAGGATTAACACATAGGATTTTTGATGAATGACTTTTTATCCCGATATTCGCACGGGATCAAAACTTATGCGGGTGAAACCGCGGGGCGCAGCTAGTAATATTATAACAATGCATTCAATATATAATGTTTGATATTTTAATCATGTTTGACTATTAAAGATTACATTTTGATAACATTCATTATAACGATGAACTTTTCGTAAAATTACAATGGAATATACGTGATCTTAATTTTATTCGTAGTGTTGAATGTCAAAGTACCTACAGTCGGAATAAAATCGGTTTTATCTAGACAGATGCCACGAGCACAAATAAATCGAATCTCGTGCGTGTAAGAGCTCGCTTTGAGCGACTAAATAGGAATGGAAAGTACCATTCAATTCCAATATAGCCTGATAAAGTTTAGCGTTAGCCCCAAAGCGATGTTTTGAAAAGAAATTTAGCTATTAACAACACAATGCACCAGTGGTTTGTCGTTTCGGTTAAACAGATCCTAATGGTTGTTACAGAATCGTCATATTTACCTATTATGGACTTAAATCATATTAATTGAAATATGCGGAATGATATATATGGCAGGGAAATCGACGCGCAAACTGTAACCATGAATTCAACACGTGAGTTTAGAGTCGAAATTATTCGACGGTTATCAAAAAAAAAAATCTTTTGTATCATAGAAAAGTGCAATACCTACGCGGTCAAAACGTATGGAACGACAATATTTTTTTTAATAAGTGACGAAAAATTTCTACGCTATGGGGTCTAAACTGTCCCTGCCACCCTGTATATACATATTATGTGGTTGGGATAGACTGAATGCGGAAGATGGAGGGCAGAGTGTTGTGTTATGTTAATTGTGTTGTGCTTATTTTTTACAAAATAAGCACAACACAATTTATAGTAATATGTTTAATAACTAACTTGTTGATGCTGTACTGGTGCAGGACTGGGTAGAGGTCCCGGTGCAGTCGCAGCTGATGCAGAGCTCGGTCCACATACTCGCCGAAGCAGTCAGCCAGCCAGCGCTCCTCGTCACGGGAAGCTCCCGACCCTGAGTCCCCGCTGCCACTTCCAGATATCGCCTCACAGGCGCACCATGCGCGCTCCAACTCTATCAGCAACTTGTGCATGTACCTTGACCAAAGGAAATTTATTGATAAAAGCATGACCTCGTTTCAGAAAGACCTATGTGTGGGAGTGATAAGCAGGGTACCCGCAGTAATACTTACTTAGGATCAAGAGGAGCATCAGCGTTGAGTCTGCAAGCCGCAGCGAAACGTGCAATAGATGCCTGAAGCGCACTAAGATCGCCTTGTATGGCATGCTGGTGGAGCAGAGTCTGTGCAGCTCCGCAGAGATCTCCATCCCATGGCGGCGTGGGCGTGGCGGCGCTGGGCTCGGGCTGCCCGGCAGCCGCAGCGACTGCGGCTGCGGCTGCAGCGGCTGCAGCTGCAGCGCGTTGGAGCTCTACCTCGTGCGCCAGGAGCACGCCGAACAGGCGCTCGTGTTGACGCACCTTACCAATGATGTATAGCTTTAATATGGAGCATAACAATATTTCCTAACACTTGCATTTTGTGTTAACATATCGACAAAGTTACATTTACAAGAGGCTGTAAAGTAACAACCTCTAGTTTTTTATTTATTTATTATTAATATTAAATAATTTCTATAAAATATTAATTTACTCTTTTAGTCAGCTCCTCCGAGTAAACACATTAGGTACAAAGTAAAGAGTTTTAAGAGTAAAATGCGGAAAGTCGAGCCTGATTGACTTTACTTTGCTTCTTGGGACCGGCTTAAACGACCTTTTTCATTTCCAAGAGATTTCAGCAATAAATAAAGCTCAAAACCTAAATAATAAAATGAATATGTGAAAACTTTTGAAGCGTACAAAAGCCAGTCCCACTGACGAGTCACTCTGAAAAAAGCACCTATGAGGAAGAAATTGGATTTATCGTGTAATCGCAATTTCGCTTCAGTCGCTCGCTCAGTTGATTACGCGGGGCTAAAAGAGAGGTTCAGTCACTGAATACTTTGAATACGTTATCGGGATACTGGGGAATCTTTATCGAGACGGTAAGAGATCCTTAAACGGAAAATTCTAATCTAAGTTATTGTAAATACGAGGTCCCTGTAGTTCAAATATTAGTACATGTGTATATGTAATAATGTGAGGTTAAACGCAGTTGGTTGTTCCATTGATTTCCTTTATTGTGGCGCTCTTCTTGGATTTATTATGAACACAGAGAATTATTTGCCACTTCAGCATGTTGTGATCATAATACAGACATTGAATAATTGCTAAGTGTTCCAGAAAAAGGTATGATTTCTATTAAAGACGAGAGTGATGCGAAATTCAACGCTAATAATAACTTGACATTGTAGCTGATAAATCTATATCGGTATGGGTTGTTAAGCAAATAAAAGAGGCAGTATTATCCAAAATAACAACATGGGCGATGGAGCGTGGTCGACACGCGGCTCGGCCCTCACGATAGCGCTATATTTACTGCTACACAAAGCCGGCCCATACTCGTATACATCATATATCAACTAATGGTTCGGTGCAAAAGCCAATAAAATGTTTTATGTACGGTGCAGTGGCTCTGTGGATCAGCAATATTGATACGTAAGCCTATAATCCGCGCTGGAGCGATTATCTTTATTGTTCATTTATCAAAGCTTGTTAAGCCAAGATCTTTCTGCGATATTAAGAAAGGCACCGTTATTAATATCAGAGTTACTGAAGTATAAAATTAGGCTTAACGAAGCAAGAAGAAAATCACGTTGTTGAATTGTACTATTCTACTCGGACGGAAAAGTGCTTTGGTTTTCGATTTCACGTCTGTTTGGGTCTACCTATGGAGTATTATAGTCTAATACATAGGTACTTACGGTTTGTTTTTCGTGTAACCAAACTTCGAGTTGAATTATGATCCTATTTTTTTTATTGAAATTTGTACCTTTATTGTACTTACAGTTCATAAACTAACGATGAATACAAATTATACTCTATCTCAATTATTAGCTAACTTTTGTGGTAGTAGATGTTTATTTGTTTCAGCGCCAGCGGACAACTCTGTGAATAAATCAATGTGCAAATGAGGAGCACAGCAGTTTCGATTGTAGTGCAGATGCGATGTACCTACATATTGTTGTCATGGAGCGAACACAGACACAAGGACAATCCTATTATTTTAATTTAATTGTATTCTGTATATAATGGCTATCTCTGCCTTTGTCAACGATAAATAAACTAGGTAGGCAGGAAGATTACGTACGGTATTACCTTTTAATTAATAATTAAATAACACCAAACACACAGAATCGAAATATAATTTTTGAACTTGATTTTAAATTGAACACGTCGGAAATTTTTGCAGGGAACACATAAATGGAGACATAAACCAAAACGGACACAAAAAGTCATCGCTACATTGGCAAATTGCCGAGCTACAGACGTGACGTTGAATGACGTTGTTACCTGTTGCCAGTTGTCATCGTCGTGGCGGCCGGCCTCACGGGCTGACAGCCACAGGCGCAGGCGGATGCGGCCCTGCACTGACGAGCGCTGGGAACGAGCCTCCAGCTTGTACCACGCCTCCTTGCCTGTCGACGGGATCTCACGGAGCGGGATGTTCACGCAACCTAGACAAGGATTTAAAAACAAACATGTTTTTTTTCCTTATTTAAAAAAAGGTAACTAACGAGACAAGTTATGCTATCGTGAAAAGTTGGATTGTAGGGCACTGCACATATTTTCCTCAAAAGTTTGTTTGTTGTTTGTTTGTTTTTTATAAAAACGGTGCCCCACACTAGGAATTTCTCCTGTATCGTGGGTGCGTTTACAAACATTTAAACTCACATACACAAACAGACCCGGAACCACTACTTGTAGGTCATACAAATATTTGTTTCGTGCGGGAATCGAACCCGCGACACGCAGCGCAGCCACTGCGCCAACCGTGCCGTCAAAAGTTGATTGATGTAATCTAAAAATTCAAATTAAGTTACAGAAAATATCAAATATGAAACAGCATCAAAACATCCCATGTTTTTAAATCTTACTTGTTTTATTTACGAAGTTATGTTTCCATTTCAAAGTTGCGAATTTGAAATATTTTCTAGTACCTACCAACCAAAACATTTCTTTTTTACCTATTTGTACAGTAGCGGTACGGATCGGTTATGTTATTTGTTGTGAAAATTAACAGATTACTGCAGCGAAGGTTCCATAAGCTGATTACGTTCACAAAATAAATGGAAATTAAATTGATGCATTAATATTATGAAGCTTTGTTTCGCTGCCTGATACAATTATTTCACCTGTCAAGCTTTATTGCAAAAAGCCTTGAATGTAAAATCGAAAACGGATATTAATTTAGTATAATCAATATTGTTCAATTATTTGAATGCCATTACACCAACGTTCGTACTAGGTGAAAGCTTCATGGAAAATGCAAACTGTTCGATCCCCTTACATTTAGACTACTAGAGCGTGGTTAGTTTAGGTTGAACTTATTCAATTCGACAACAATGAACAAATGAATTTAGTTCAAATAAAATAAACCGATACAACTGGTATTCGTTGGAGAATTAATATAAAATATTGAATGGACAGATTCGATCAATTCATCATTCAGTTTTCCGACGAGTTCACATTTCATCTCTCAGCCTAAAAAAGAGATTTGAAATGTCAACATTGAAAAGCGGAATTTTGTAGCTCGGGACTGCTAACATATTGACTGTCATAGCTATGTGGACTACACATTGTGTCTAAATGAATAAGAGGTTATACAATTATGTAGTCAAAGTTTTGGCCTGAATGTGGTTAAATGTAATTACTTAGGTCTTTTTTTAAATGAGATGGATTCATGTGGCATTTTAAATGTATCCTTAAAATTTGCAATGTTTGTTGTATTATTTAAAATATCTGCGAGTTACATGACCTACAGAGTAGATCGTTTTGCTCTCGGGACTCTATTTATCGATTCCTATCAACACATGTCACACACTTGACGTCAAAGGGGTGATGCCACAAGAGCAATGCAATGTTATCAGATTACCCTCACACTACCATAAACTGATTTATGTGGAATGAGTGCGTGAGTGGGTATTACGCAGTTCAAACATTGACGTATGGCGGTGGACGTGAGACAAGTTTCCATCGGACGCCCACACCACCGCGCCGTTCGATTTGGTCTCCGCCGCCCTGAATGCAAGCAAGCGCTTTGCATCTCTCATTTGAATTCATACATTGTAAGATACTACACATTCATCATCAACTTTCATTTGTTGTACACAAACAAAGCTTTATTAGTTCTATAGAGCATTTTGCGTGCTTCCTGTCCATAAAAAATGTAATTTATCAACTAACTGCTTCGCTGTCTATGTGAGGCATTATGGGGATTGTATAAATACTGTACTTTATATGATTAATAGCTGGTCCCCAAACAGCTTTGTGTTAAACGCACTTGCTCATTTAATACTACTACTGTTAGATATAGACAACCCCACCCAATCTTCTTATCATTTTTTAATAGTTTTTTAATGTCAATATGTCCGTTTAGAACTAATTGGCTCACCAATTAGTTCTCTATTAATAAACTGACATTCTAATAATTCCTTTTATCTAGTATTTTAATTGAAAGAAACCATTACAGTTGAATGTGGGTAGTACCTTAGTAAATATTGCTGTAAGAAACTAATAGCTGCCCCTTGATACTTACTCTTCAATAAATTAGTTTTGTGAAACCTTGTTACTGTCTATCCAGAGTGATAGACTGATCATGAAAATAATTAATTCAAAAGTAAATCTAATATGTTCGTCTGGCTGCCTCATCACACATGTTCATTAGAGTCCTATCAATTACACTTAATCTTTCGACGTCGTTCATCAATCTGTGTTACATCCATTAGATTTATGTAGATTTGCTTTTTGTTTGTTGTTTCTGACTTACAATAGAGGTTTGTTTGGCTCTTACGGATGTAAAGATTGCAATAAAGAATAGATTGAGAAAATATAGGTTGCTATGTCAATTCTGAGATTACATACCTACACGCACTCATGGCTTATTTATTAGTCGATTCGCATGAATTTACTCGCCCGAAACGAGCGAATCGTCACTTTTAAATAATATTATTTTTTCTATAGGTGACTCGTACGAAGTTAATTTATTTGTGGCCGAGTCGATAACTCCAGAAATATGTATGGGGCAACAGGCACAATTTTAATTTTCTACAATGAAGTTAAGAAAAAAGGACACTAGCGCACAGAAGTGAGTTAAATATTATTATAAAACGTGTACTTTTTTGCCCGTTTCGGGCGAGGAAATTCATGCAAATCAACGAATAAGCCGCACTCATATGTATAGGCTGTCTTTACTACCTACTTAATTACCTTCATTGTGTGTACATGCTACGAGTACATGTGGTACTCACAAAGTAATCTTAAAAGTAAACACGTTCAAAGCATAAGCTACCCTATACTAAGTAGGTAAAGTAAGTCAACAAAGGTGTGATGAGTTCAGATCGCGTGTCAGCCTCCTCGGAGTCTCAAGGAACACTTTACAAGTCGCTCTTTATATACAATAAAACAAATAAGAGCTTATTTGCTTAGCTCTTGTTTTTCTAGGCTTCTTCGCTTCGGTAGATATTGGTTTGGAATACTTCTAGATAGTTCGCCTATCTAGGTATATGTATATTGTAGCGTCTTAGTACTAAAGGCTTGCGGATTGTGGAACCAAAACAAGATATGCTGTGCCACGATTAACCAAATTATAATATTATAGATAGTAAGTACCAAATAATCTATATTAATAATAAAGATGAAGAGTTTGTTTGTTCGAACGCGCTAATCTCTGGATCTATCAGTTGGATTTGAAAAATTGTTTTTAATTTTATAGGGCAATTCTTAAGGAAGGCTAGAGGCTATTAACATCACGCTAGAAACCTAAGGAGTCGAGCAGAAACAAAAAAATACAGAAAGGACGCTGCGCGAAAACGAAGTAATAGCGAGGGCAGGCGATGCGATGCGACGGAGTGGATCGGGGGAACAGGAAATTTCACGCGGGCAAAGTCGCGGGCATAAGCTAGTATAATAAAAAATATAGTAATATATTCCGTTCACCTGTTAGAGAGATAGTTGGACCGTGTGATCTTTTTTTAACAAAATGCTGGTCATTAAAGTTAAAATTACACAAATGTCAAAATTACATTCAATGTTAAAGATGCTGCTTGATACTTTGGTAGAATAACGCCTAGAAATATCTGTTTTGATGATGATAAGTAAAGTTGAGTAAAATTAAAATCCTACAACCATACACTCATTAAAATAGTAACACACACGAACTCATTAGTGTGTTGGATAGTTTGTTCTTTGAAACTGAAATACGGACAGCATGTAGGTTAGTTTAAAGTCAATTATTCACATAAACACTATTAGACTGCTTCGTCGATAAGTCCCGGATAAATTATACAGGGTGGCAGGGACAGCGACGCGCAAACTGTAACCTTGTAGACATATGTTTCGTGTTCAGAATCATGAACTGAATCCATTTTAACAGGTGGCGCATCGATGCCCCTCTTTATGGTACATAATTTCTTACAAATTCTAATCCATATTTGAATGTTATCTCTTGTAAATATCTGTCTACAATGATATCAAGTAATTTTTTGTCCAAGTCTACATTATATAGGCACGAAATGCACATCACCCTTTGTTAATTTAACTTACATGCCTACATAATACATATGGACATTGATTTTAAACTCTCTGAGGAGAGATAGGTAATTGTTGTTAAAAACACGCCAACAGACATGCATACATACGCATACGTTATTTTTCACGAAGCTAGCGACTCGGGGCAGATTGACCGCAAATAGATTCAGAATTAAATATTAGTTTGCACTTAACTAAGTTAGTCTACGTGGATCAAGTTTAGGTAAACTAATATTGGCGAACGTTAGGTAAGGTTACACCTAATTATTCGAATATAACTTAATTTGATCATTATAACCTGCTTATTTAGCAAACATTAGACAGTAAACTGTTTCAAAGAAGTCGTAAATCGCTAGGTAGAACGTCCATTTTAATGGTACCCACTTAAATGAGATATGAATGACGAAATAACTCGCTACAACTTTTCACGTCAGAATGAAATCAATCAAACGTACTAAAACGTGTTGACGTTTGACTCGATTATCGAGGAACACCAATTTTCTTAATTTGTTATGTTTGGTTTGGTGGTTACTGTCAACAAAGCTGAAACAAAGTGAAAAGTATTCGTCAAAAATAAACTGCCTATAGTTTTGGGTACATAAGTATTCGAAACTATAAGTAAATTATTTATCAAGACTTTATTATTAGACCAAATTCCAAAGGTTAGGTCAACGTTTCGCCAAGTTCTGCTTTTGAAGTTATTAAATACTAAGTGGGTCAATTCGCCCTGCCTCAGTCGTCCATTACAAAATCTTCTTGGAATACACGTATTTTAATTACTGAACAATAATGATAAAAGAACCATTACAGCTTTAGCTTCGGTTTTCACCATTAAGTTAAGCTAAAGATTTAAAAGCCCTGTGTACTACGTTTAAAATGATTAAGTAAAATGAAAATCGCCGACTATCCGACTTAAAAAAGTTTATAATTAATAACATTGTTCCCAGAAAGATACTTACAATTTTAAGTTTTAATAAGGTAAAGTAGGTTTGAAGCTAAAACAGTGTCTTAAAACAAAGACTAGTGTAACTCCTGAGGGGCAATTCTTGTAATTTTAAGACCGTTCACAGTCTGATCTCAGTCTCAATCTGTCAAAAAATACTTCTAATTTCCCTACATTTTGACATTTGTTTTTCGCTGACATGAGACTGCGACTAGATTTTGAACGTTTTAAATTACGAGAATTGGCCTCCTGGTGTCCGGTAGATGTAAAATAGAAAGAAAATTTCAAAAAATTTATTATAAATGTGAAACTCACCCAGAAAGTCATCCTGACTGCCCTGACGTGCGCTCTGGCAGACTTGCTTGAAGAACCGCCCGAGGCCGCGCACGCCGCGCACCTCGTTGAGCCGTGACACGGCGTCCAGCACCGAGCTCTCGTCATCGTGATCCCAAATGTCCAGATGCAGCACATCCGATGATATGTCATCGATATCGCTATGACACAACACACCATCGATCAATATCAACCACCAATATTACTAAATATCAAGAGTGTCATCAAACATTGTGATCGTGAATATGCTACTTAATAATCGGTATGAGATGTTATTATTATTTACGTACCTACACATTTTGCAAATATTGGGACCGATTTCATGTAAATGTATGTGTATGATATTTTGATTCTATTTCGTAAAGCATGAAAAACTTACAATTTGAATGTCTCATTCCACTTGGGTGACAGCGTGTGTTGCCGGACACTGGTGGCTCGTATGTAGCGAGCCGGCAGCCTGCCGAGACTGTCGCGTTGCTGGCGACCGTCGCGTCGCTTGAAGCTCAGCCTGAAGCCGTGCTTGCGGCCCTCGTCCTCAGAGGCGCGCGGAGAAGCCGGTAGGGACGCTGGCTGGATCCCCAGCATGCAGTACGGGTCACTGAACCCTAGGTGGTATAAGGTGGCGCCTTATAAGGGATATCATACCAGTTCAGTCAAAAGGAATACGTTGTCATACTGGAAATGTATAAGACGTCTAGGACATGCATAATTATATAGGGTAATTGGCAGGTCAAATAAATCCTAACTATAATAATGGCAAAATGAAAAAAAAAATATATAAAAATGTATGGCTTGAATGACTGAATATATCACAACAAATAACTAAATCGTTCCAAAAGCTAACACGGCTACACGCAACTCAATCGTAGGAATTGTAGCAGTGCATGCTACGCCGTAGCCCATTGTGTAGCGTAGCAAAGACTACGCGTGTTGTAGTGCGCGAACGGAAACCGCGCAGGTTTCGATATTTTGTAAATTACGCTTGTAAGTGCTTTCGGGAAGTGGTTATTGTGGTCACTGTAAATACTATACGCATTTGTCTTTTTTAGCTATTAAACTCTATATACGAATATAATAAAGCTGAAGAGTTTTCATGTTTGCTTCTTTTTTGAACGTACTAATCTGTGTGACTACTGTGGCAGTCGGATTTGAAAAATTATTTTTGCATTTGATAGCATTTCTTGAGGAAGACAATTTAACATTATACTACGACCCTTAGGAGCCGAGCAAAAAGTTGGCAAGAACGCTAAGCGAATTCGAAGTAGACGGGAGGCGAGGGAGTTTTATGAAAATGTTACTGTTACTTTAGTATATCGTGTATCTTACGACTTCCGCGCGAGCAAAGTCGCGGGCAGAAGCTAGTAATAAATATTTTTCCAATTAGTTGTCTATGGCCAGGTGGCTACCCGTCCATCAAATAGATACCCGTATAGATAGGCAATCGTTTAGAGAACGCCAAATAAAAAGATGGAGGGCCCCTTTGCCCCTTTTTCAGCCGAGACTAAACAAATATTAATCTAAATAAAAATACAGCGTCTCAAAGCGAAAAATTCTTGGACAAAACTAATTAAAATTGCCTTTTCGCTTCGTTTTCACCACAACATTCGACATGTAGGTATATGTTTGCGAAACTCAGAGAAGCGTAATTGAATACCTTTCAACTTTACTAGCTGTTTGCAAAGCTGTCGAAACAAAGTTTTGCTTGAATAGAAATTTGATTTTAACTTTCAGTGGTAGCAGCATTTATGTTACAGAAAATGTGCTTGTTTTATGGAAACATTATTTTTACATTAAAAAGGGAGTTATTTGGAGCGTTTCATGCATAATGTGATGTCATTTGTCGTGATTCTGAGTGGTGTTCGCGCGCCTGGATCGGCAATCGCGCGGTATCTCGGCGCGCGCCCATCGTTTTCGTGTAATTCAATATAACAAGCGTAGCTGTCAGCACGCCAGTCCCACTACACGCCGCAAACATTACTTGTTACACATTTTAATTTTCCCGACTTTGATGTTGACGTAGATATTGTAAGTAATTTCCGCATTTAGTCGCCACATTATATCGTAGTATCGAGAAAAATGTTTGTGGTATCTTAAAAATAATACCTACGCGTTCTTTCCACTGCATTACTTCAAAACCTGTGTGGGTTGTAAACATTTATTTCGTAAGTGCGAAGCAGGAAAAGCCTTCACAAGTTGTTCAGCAAAATATAGACGTAAAGACTTGAGATTTCTTATATGTGTGATCTTATGTTATATGTTTGTCGAGTGAAGAAAACAAAATTATGAAACATTAGAAGTGTTTTATTAGTATGAATGTTCCAAATGTCGCCGCGCCGCCGGCAAGTCAACCGAGGGAAAGTCATGAAATGTATTCAAGGCGACACTCATCATTTATGAATATGATTTAAAGGCACATAAAAGGTCGACGTGTGAGCAACAAGCGACGCTTCTACTAAACAAAGGTTTACTTTCTTCACCTTACGGGGTATTAAATGACGGAAAACTTTCCAGAAGAAGTCCATTCATCAAGTAATAATCAGAAGTTATGCTGTTACTTAGTTCCACATTTTTACCAACACATTTTTTGGAGTAAAGAAAGAATAATTTCTAATTTTAAGACCAGCTGGAGCGGCGATCTACGCAGGGCTGCTGGTATCAGTTGGATAAGTGGCATGCGGTTGGAGGGGCCTATGTTCAGCTGTGCTGGACTGCTGTAGGCTGATAATGGTTTTTTGTACAACTTATAAGTATACATACATATTTTAAAAGCCATCAGCCTTTTAGAACCTATTAAAGCTCACTCGTCGGCTACTATAATATCATGGTATTATTATTGGCGTGCGCTAGCTGAAAATACTACATACTAGCTGTAACTACATTTGATTTAATGTTTCTTTGTTTTGTAATGTTAATTACTTTGCATACTATTGTATAGAATTCTCTTTTTCTAACTTTATCGAATGATATGCTGATGGAGAGTGTGTTGCACCACTTCTTTTACACAGCTAAAGCACTAAGAAATGGTGCAGAGTGGCGTTGGAGGACTGTCTCGTGTAATTATAAGCTGATTCTCAGCCTAATTTGAATAAATGAATGGCTTTTGATTTTGATTGACTGCCACATAATATAAGCTTACCATTAGCGTCCTTGGCTTCAAGTCCATCTGCCTCGATGACGGAGCAGCCGAGCACGACGGTGGGCGGTCGCTCGCTGCCGGCGGAGCGCAGTGCACGCGCGTGTACCTCCGAAGACACCCGGAAGGCACGGCGCGCGTGTTCCACCACCTCTTCCTTATAAGCCGCGAACTGCCCGTCCGGGGCCGGCGCTCCTACCGCGTTCTCGATGCAGTACAGTACCTAGTGTGACAGACATTTTCAAGATAAGGAATCGGAAAAATAAATCTATCAGTAGTGCTAAGTATTGCGCAAAAAACATCTCTACAATCAACTAAATATAATAACGAAACTACATTGAATTACTGGCTAAACATGTGGACACAAGACTGGGCAACGGTAAACATATTACGACGCTTACGCTTAGTTTCGAAATCATAGATGGTCTTTTTATGTCATCTCTGCGGTTAACAGATACCTAGCTTGAAACTGTATCAATTTGATTCTGTATTGTTGTATACATGTTGGGTAAAAAAATATCCGAGAAGAAAGCGGATATTCGGGTAAACCGTGCGCACGTGCTAGTGCTACCTACACCATATTAAGTATCACCTTTTGAACTGACTCCGTAACGAAAGAGCTGACGTGACGGAATGTGTGTTCCGCAGGAAGATGACTTTGCATGCCCCAACATAGTTACGCAGCAGGCAAAGTATTCAATTAGGGTAGATATTCTGCCTTCTTTTGTTCTTGCATTACTGTTTTATTACTGGGTAAGTGAAAAAAACCTCACCTACATTTTATATTAGGTATTTAAGTGAGCATACCACTACATAAAATATTACGAATTTAGAGTAAATCTCCTACGAAATACATGTTACAAGTGAAGTAGGTAATTAATCAAACTTTTGAGGCCCTTTTCTCCTGAATTAAGACTCCGGAGAGAAAAGGCTCGGGTCCGACGATTTATGGGACGTTTTCAGAGGCCTTGTCATAGTCAATCATTTGGTAGCGCTGAAATAAAACCAACTTCGTACGATTTCTCACAAACAGCATGAGTATAATTTGTTGTCTTGATTCGGTGTTTTACTTAGAATTTGGTTACGTTATTTCTAAAGGCCAAATATACCGGCCATATATATGGCCGTTCTTCTTCCGAATCTTATTTGTTATAAGATGCTGATGTTTTGAATGCTGAACTACTATTAACCCGACATACCCACAAATTAAATGCTTCAACTAGCGATACATGCAAATTAGTCGACTAATGCGCCAATTATCCCATTTACGCATATTAGCCATGACATATGGATTACAGACTGCCACGTGATTAATTACGCTACGTTAGGTTTTTATTCAATTATTTTTAGCATATGCCACTACTTAATAATATTCGCCAGTGATATTTTATACACAAATCTACCTCATCTTTATCACAGATGCAATGATGGTTGGTGAATGTTCATTGCAAGTATATTTCGCAATATCTATCTAAGGATATATTGAACTAAATTCAGTGCTATAATAATATAATTATATCAAAATTATTATAGCTAGAATTTGACCTGACTTTCGCGGTCAAACTACTTGTTGTAAAATATCTATGGTAATCCTAAAGATTTCATAAATATCACAATAAAACGTTGAAAATAAATAATTATGTACCTACCTATGTAGACCCACGTATAAAAACAATAGATACAGATGCCAAAGGCAAAACAGCGACTAATAAATATCTGAGACAAAGCTTAGCTCGTAATTTGACCAATATCTTCCTACAAAGGCATTGTAAATCTTTGTATAATGTATATAAGTACATACACAACCAATTTAACGACCCCTGGGTTCTCGCACTGTCTCGGGTCACCTTTACTTTCAACTGGAATTTATTAAAAAACTTCGGTACGATTAGAATGAATGACTTTGATGAATATATTTAAAAGTTTAACACTGTTCTGGGCAGTATGTATATTTATTGATTATTTTTATAAGTATCACCCGATCAGCTGTTACAATGACGTACCGCCATTTTACGCTACAGAAAATGGTAGGTACTTTTATTGAATGGAATTAGTATTTCTCTAGAAGCTCCATATAATAATTTACCCTAAAGAAATCACAAATATTGGAATAATCATTTTGGTTTTATCTATTTCATACATATTCATTATGGTTATCCATTATTCAACTGTCGACAATTTAATAGAAATTAAGTAATTTGAAATCATTATTTTGAGAGAAAGTGTGTTATAAAATAACTTTTTAATTTTATTACAGTTTTGCGTGGATAAAGTCTGTCATTAAGGTACTATTATTGATTTATAATTAGGTATTTACGATATGAGCGTAGATAAGGTTTTTTAAATTAAAATATTTGCCATTTCACGCTTTTTCTTTTGACTAGTTTATTTTCTCTGTAAGAAAAGCAGTGGGATAACATAGGTTAATAAGAAATAAAAAACTGTGAACCATACCTCTGTATAAAGATGTTCGTGTTCCTTGTGCGACAGCTGTGCCGACACGCTGGGCAGGCCGAGGTCATGCGGCGCTGGTGGCGCCCTCTCCGACCTGGCTTCCACCAGCCTCAGTGCGGCCAGGCGCCTGTTCTCATGCCGCCATGACAGCGCCGTGAAGTTCTCGAAGTACGAGCCATCTGTGTCTTGCACTCTGGACAAAACATCAAAACATAATTAATAAAAATCTTAAATTAATTCAATGACTAAAAACGCACATCCTAAACCACTGATTAGAGAAGCATGAAATGCATAAGAGTTCCTTATACATATAGCGAAAGAGAGTACTAAGCAAGGATTTTTGAAAAATCATCTCCTAAAGGAGTTAAATAAAGAAAAGGAAATTTGTATGGAAATTCCTCATTTTTATCTATGGGAAATCTCATTGGGCACATAGCTTGTTGAGAAGAAATTATGAGTAGTATAACGAGATATTTATTGCTTAAAGTGAGAGAGACTTTGCTTTTCTACTACTACTGACAAGTTTGTCAAATTTACAGAGTTCCTTATTTTCGTTACAATAAGATTGCTATTGGGTTGCTGCTGTCAGAGGTTAAATAACTGTGAAAAGACTGTACTGCTCATTTGACATAAGCCCCCGTAAATAAAATTCGAAGCTTACTTGACATTTCTAACAACATGAAGTAAATTCAAATGAAATTGTGTGCATGCTTAGGTTGCTCTGTTGTAATAATGTGGGTTGTGTTCCGAGAAGGGTTCTTCGTCACTTTCTAAAGACATAACGGGTAGCTAGAGCATTATAATAGTAGGAGGAGCCAACTTCACTCCAGCCAAACGCAATAATTATCCTTGTTGAGGTGTAACAGGGAGGTTAACCTAACACTCGGTCGTAGAATTCACTGACGTTAAAGCTTGTTAATTCTTGTGCATGAGATGTTAATTGCATTGTTATTTTGCGCACATGTGAGGCGGTCGATATTAAGACAAGACTTACACACCTACCTGCCTTTTCTTTTTCCCAAAATGGCAAGCTGTTTTCACAAAGACATATAGCTCTGTAATTACTTAAGTGATCTTCATTTAAACAAAAGTAACTCAAGCGTGAATGGAAAATTTAATTAACTGAATATTCTTAAACATTTTATCGAACTGTGAGGTCTTTATTTGTTTTTAATGACTGTTTCACAAGTCTAATTATTACGAATTTAAATAGTTACGAAATTATTACTGACTTAAAACACTAATAAGCTTTTAAATGACTATTAAAATAAACTTTGAGTTACTTTGAAGGAAACGATCATATTGTATTTTTCTAAGGGCGTAATGTAATCTTTTTTCGTAATATCTATTTTTGCTGGAGTAGCAGTTATCATAATAAGTACCTATTTATGACCGCTGCTTACCCTGTATTTACTGGTACCTATCTAAATATATACATTTCGTGATTCATCCGTAATCCCTAAATCGGCCCAGTGGACCATTTATCACGTATACCATTTCGCATTACTTATTTACTTTCTTCAATACGAGTGTGTGGTGGTATGGATAAGACGTAATATTAGGCGGCAGTAATATTGATGGTACACGACTGAGTACAGGTTCAGAATGTTTAAGCAAGAAAAAAACTTCAACCATTAGATCAATGAATTAACTTATTATATTACTAATTACATATTTATCTATGCGTCTAGAAATCTAAGGGACCTGCGGGTGAAATAATCAGTTTGATTTTATTCGAATCTATGAAGTCTACTTCAATTGAAACTTATCTCGGTTACGTTCATCTAACATTTTCACTGTAACTAGTGATTCATCAAGAAGGTTTCAGTCCAATCGCAAGCACTCGTTGTTGGACTCATTTCAACAAAATAATCATTAGTTGCCAAATAAGTGTTCTATTGTCGTAATTTATAGGATACAAAGTATTATATTATATTTTTTATTATTTTATTTTGTGCTAGTATTGTATTTTATTATTCACTTGTGTGTTATATTTTCTTTGCTCCTGTTTATTATTATATGATATATATTAATTTAGATTAGTATAATATGATTTATGTATGTATTTATTGTATTATGTAAATGGTACACCACAGACTATAATACCTACAGTATTTTTCTCTCCTTCCCCTTTTTTCATCCATCCATAGCGATCTTTTAAAGACAACCTTAAAAGATCGCTCTTAGCGATAAGACCGCCCTTTGTATCACCCTTTGTACAATTTCTGTATTTGTTTCTGTAATTTATATGGTGTACATAATAAAGAGTATTCTATTTTGTTGACCTTCAGGCAAAGGTTTTGTGATGTACAGCCGCAGTGGAAAACAACAAGTTCCTACTGATTGATGTCGGCAATCAATACAAGGCGGAACTTTGCTGACACCCTCACTGAACCCTATTAGGGTGCCACAGTTACACTGGGAACCCGATACTTTCGGGCCTGTATATAAAAAAATATGAATAATGTAATTTTCTTGAAGAGGGTTTTTAAAATATTGTTTTAAACATAATGATTCGATGGGCAAGTTTGATTTTGTATTCCCTTTGTAGTGCGCTTGATTTTAATAAAAGAAGCTTATGAATCATAGTTTCTCATTCAAGCAAACCCAATGTGAGACTACGATAAATAAAACGCAAAAACACAGAACCTCAAGGGCACAATCAATACTATTAAATCAGAATTGATTCGGGATCCTTTCGTAACTTGTAACACAGAGGTTTTTATTTAATAGTTAGAGGCTTGCCGGGGTTCAGGGGAGGGTACAATAGGCATAAAGGTAGCATAAAAACAGTCCCACGCGTATCGGAAACGCGTGACATGTGCGTGACGGTCAGTTTGCCGGGACTCTTACACATTACACACGATACAACATGCTGGGCGAACGTGTTTCAACTTTATGGAGCAGTCTGGATAAAACTATGGATGGATGGATGGAAACTTTTTATGCTTATGTTTCATATTTTTGTCATAATATGTGTCCGTAAACCCTACAACAACATTGAGTGTTTGATTTTATATTTTGTACAGATAAAAACTCAGCTATTTAGTGACCTAGTACAACCTTTTTTGCAGCAGGGTCGAAAAAATAAAACATAAATTAACTGGCATATTGTGATAAAAATATTTGTAAAATGCCATTAAATATTTTTTTTATTAACTTTTTTTTATAAGAAAAAGGCGTTTCCTTTTTTTCAACTTATCAGCCAAAAGTTTTAATTTTGTTATAGTCCGAACTTTTTGCTGCGTAATAACTAAATTAAGTATACCGCACGCTTGGGAAAATAATTAGTTCTTGAAGCGATGGAGTTTTAGTCTACTTTACTAATTTAATTTTATCTTATCATTAAATAAAGCCCATGGAAATATGTAGGTACCGACTAGACAACATAAAAGGCAGAAATTGTAATCAATTTAATATTAAAATGTTTTTTTAACCGTACACACGAACCTCCGCTGGCTCGGTACCGGGTCCCATTGGACCTTGGAATGACGAATTACGACACCCTTTATTGATAGTGTAAATATTGATTATGCTACCCATCAAATCTTATGAATGCGCGTTAATTAAGAGAGTTGGATAAAACACTCATATGTTATCGCCATTCAATCTTCCATATTTACCGCGCAAGTTTATTAATTTACCTTTATTAAATTCAAGTCCGTAAATGCGATAATCGCCATTTTGATGACAGTGGTGGTCGAGGCTATAAAACATAAAAATTGGAGATTTCGAAAATCCAAACTCCACCACAGCGGCAATGAATAATAGGTACATCATTTAATTATTTGACGAATTCCTCATTGTTCATTTTAAATAAGTAGTGGTAATGTAGTTTTTTGATATCTAAAGTTGAAGTTTCGCGCCAATCGTGCGTGTTTACATTTACACTTTTCACAAAAGACACACACACATTTAGTTAAGATGTAAAATGTGAAAACTATTATTACAAATATTATAAACAACACGAAAATGCCCAAATCCTAGCGTAATATTGAAACACAGTTCCAATAACACGTATTATTCATTACCACTACTCAATTTGTGTTCAAAATCGCTGACCATTATTGTTTTTTTTATCGTAATGATGTGCGAAAGCGATTCTGCCAAGCGATTTTTTTTTTAATTTCGATTGACTCGAGAAATTAATGTCGAATGTCAGAAAACGATTCTCAGAAATTTAAATAAAATTATTTTAAGCATTAAATACAACGTATTATTTTTAATAATGATTATTTATACTTTTTTAATGTAATTTTAATCGTTTTTTGGACATTATATTGAAACTGAGTCAATAACAGAGGACCTATGATGACCATAGTCATTTATTCAATTTCGCGCCGAATTATTTCTATATTTGAATTTATATTCGGAATGCGCTCGCTGTTCAAAATTATTTTTATTTATTGTACAATTATTAATTTTTGATACTTTCTAATAGTTTGCTACAGAATGCCTAGTATACATTTTTAGGTAGGCTTAGCAAAATTTGGGAATGATGATAAATTAATTCTATAAATTGGGTATTCCGCAAACACTTTACATTCCATTATGTTTTTTTAGTTGTATGAGCTTGGTAGTTTTTATTTATATTCGTTTACTTGAGTAATAGAAATTGTTTTTTTTTTGTGGGTACACTACCCACAAAAAAAAAACAATTTCTAATACGTGTTAATAGTCTACGAGTAAAATGGCTAACGGCATTGACATCCGAACGCACGCACAAACTGACATGACGCAATTATGGGTTCCTTTTTTTTCGAATTTTGGGTATCGAGTTTACAATCGGCATGAAACTGATGGCTATGAGAATCTATTTACAATATTTTATTTATATTATTTGGGATAGCGGCCATCTTCAAATCCAGAATGTTCATCTTATTGGGTAGCAATCAGCACTATCCCCGAAATAGCCTCCAACAAAAAATTTAACTTTGTGGAAGAAGTTAAACTTTAAGTAGTTGCAATCTTCAATTTGTAAACCAACCTCTGTCGTTCAAAAAGGAAAGTATTTTCAGATCATTTACATCGCAATCAGAAAATTACAGTTCTTAAAATTTATCCCAAGCTACAGAAAGGCAGCTTGGGATAGGAACAGTGCCTACTTCGTCCCACGACGCGCGTCCGCGAAAACACCCACGTTAACCCCCAGTAAGAAGGCTGGCCTGTGCAAATTGGTCAAAATCTAGATTTTACGGTTAGTTTAGGTTTGTACAGACGGACAGAAAGACAGACCGACCGGCACATAGACAGACGGCCATTAAAAAACTATAAGGAAATCTTTACGACCTCGGAGACCCTAAAAACATCAATTCGGTTCATAATAGGGGTTAAAGTATGAAATTGCCGTTTTATTGTAATAGGTACTTCGAATTGACATAGAACCTTCATGGTTTGAGATTTTTGAGTGAAATTTTTCACATGGTACCTATGAAGTTCTTCTTTTAAAAAATGTGCAACATTCGATTATCGACTTTCAGTTGTTTTTTTTTATTCAGCTTAGACAAGAAAGATGGATACTTCGAATATACGAGTTATTTTTTAATACGAGGTCCGACGCGGAACTAACGTGGCAGAAACAGCTCGAAATATCAATGTTGCGTTTGGAGAGGGGACTGCTAATGAACGCACCGTGCGATTTTGGTTTAAACGCTTTCGTGATGGAAACTTTGATTTGAAGAACGAACCACGTGGAAGACCGCCTACACAGGTGAATAACAATGAATTGAAAGAGATGGTGGAAGCCGATCCGAGCCAAACTACCCAGGAATTAGCGGCATAGTTTACCGTTACCTTACCAACAATATTGACTCATTTGCGTCAAATCAATAAAATTAAAAAATATGAGAAATGGGTGCCTCATGATTTGACTGATCTGCAGAAAGAAACGCTTGTTGAAACTTGTGTTGTCTTGTTGAATCGATACAGAAACGAAGGAATATTGGATCGAATTGTGACATTTGATGAAAAGTGGATTCTTTACGATAACCGTAAGCAAAAAATGCAATGGCGGACCCCAGGTCAAACGCCGCAACAGAGTCCTAAAGTAAAGCTTACCAATAAAAAGGCAATGGTAACTGTTTGATGGTCTCAGCATGGTGTTATTCACTATAGCTTTCTCCGATCTGGTCAAGCACTACCGGCAGATGTCTACTGTGCCGAACTCCGAACAATGATAGCAAAACTAGCAGTGAAACAGCCCCGACTCATGAATCGATCTTCACCATTATTGCTCCATGATAACGTGAGACCTCATACAGCACGAGAAACCGTTTTAACTATATAGGAACTGCAATTAGAAACCATTCGTCACCCGTATTCGCCAGACCTTGCTCCAACGGACTACCATTTTTTTCGTGATTTGGACAATTTTCTACGTGATAAAAAGTTTTCTTCTCAGGAGGCAGTACAAAATGCTTTCACACAGTTTGTCGAATCTAGATCACGAGAGTGCTATCGCAAAGGCATAAATGACCTTCCTATTAAATGGCAGCAATGTATACATATTAATGGTAATTATTTTGATTAAATAAATATGTTAAATTAAAAAAAAACGAATTTCAATTTTTCAGTACAAATCGGCAATTTCATACTTTAACCCCTAATATTTGGCAGTGATGCATCTATGTATAAGATGAATTATGAACCTCCTTTTAAAAAGCGGGTTCAAAATATCTAAATAATTCCAGTTTTAACCTATTAAAAAACCGGACTAATGTCAGTTGTGGTCGCGTGGAGAGGGTTCTGTACGGTGAATATGTTATTCACCATGTTGTACAATCGAACAACGTATTTAGTTTACATGTCATATGTGTGGGTGAAGTCACGGTTATGCACTCAAACACCAAATAAAACGAGCGAGCTCTGTGTTTAGTAGTGTGCGTATGGCACGATAGTAAACATTCATTGATGTTACTGAATTAGATACAATATTTCGCAATATAATAATATAGCGTCCTTGGCGCAATGGCTATCGTCTTTGGTCAGTGAACGACAAGTCGTAAGTTCAAACCATGTGTGTAGCAAATGTCTTTTACTTTTTGTATTCAATATTTTGTTTAAACATTACTTAAAAGTTGAATTTATAACGATTCCATCCCATTCATGGATGAGTAATGAAGTTTGCAACGTTTGAGACAGCCACGGAACTCTCAGGCCATTTGACTGTTTAGAAAATAACTACCAACAATTTAAAAAAATTGTTTTCAAGCACCCTATTTTATAAAAAATTAACGTTCTTTGTTGTCAGTCTACAAGTATTTGCATTATTGAGTTTATTGATTGCTACTTGTATTCGTGCGCAGATTTATTTGTGTGTATTCAATCATGCAACATTTATCAATGTTAAAAAGGGCAGAACTAAATCGTTGTTCTGCATGAGCAAAATGTATCTATATGTGAAATTGCAAGGCGCCTAATGATATCGGTGAGTAACAGTTTGATATTACGTTGATAATATACCTACATCAACTTAAATAGCTCGTCTCACTTTTCAATGTTTACCTAGGAATAAATTAATGTAACTGAAGTGCAATACTTACCATAGTTATAATATAGGTAAATTATCATAAATGTATTATAGTTTTTTTTTGTCTAACATTTTTATTTTAATAATTTGTAGTTTATTTAGTATTAGAAGTTTGTAAATATTATGTTTATTGTTTAAGTTAATAAATTTCAAAACACAGACGATTATGATAAAATTAACTTGGTCTAGCCCATTTTTGTCCCATTACGGCACGGGCCTTTAGATAGATTAAAGAAAAGCCTTCGAAAAACGTAAATAAAAATAGATAATAATAAAATAGATTATTATGTTTACTAACTTCAGTGTATAAATCGGAGAAGGTATGTCTATCTCTCGTTAGCATCAGGCATATTTTAATTACTGTGGGCGTACTATGGGTAGTGTTGGTTATAACACGATAGAAAAACGGTTTACAGTTCAAATCAAATTACAATTTACAAACAAGTTAATCACACTAGCGAATTACACACTGTAGGTACAATTCAACGATACGGAATCGCGAGACAGTTTCTAACACATGTTGTTCGTACGATGTCCAATGTTTCAATGATCCTGAGAGCTCTGCTCACACCGTTCTTGTAGCTGTAGCTCTCGTACCCCACCACGAACTCAGGCTAGACTCTGTCTAGTGCCACGAGATGGCGCTGGCGTTCCGAATAAACGAATAACTCCGACACGGCCATCCTGCTGTACACACGTCCTCGTGTGTTAATCTGTAATGAAACATACCTGCAAAGTATCACATAGCTCGGTCACTTCTGACCACATTCGGTACAGGCCAAAAACACATTGTAAACTCGAACAAACTAACAATACCAGAGTTCAGAGCATTACCCACTATTTGATTCGCAAATCTCAAGATTACAATCAAAAGAATCAACTAAGATGCATGTGTCTCATACTATCTAGTAACCTCCAGTTACTCAACTCGTCAAATTCATTTGCGCATCGCCATTGAATCGCCAAGTCACTCTGGACTTTATGGTTTCTCACGAAACCCCACACAACACACACAAAACACACACAACTTAATCTCTACTCTGTTTCATCCACAAAACTATTAGTTGACTTTCCTCAAATTCGTTTGTAATACTCTGATCCAAACTATCATCGATAACAAAAGATTCCTCCAAGCCTTAGTAATAATTGGTCAGAAACTATATCAACTAACTCGTAGATTACATACAACGCTCATGGCCTGGCTGCCGCAGCAGCTAGTGACACTCATGCCACCCATATCGTCATCACCTCAAGTGATACGACCAACACACATCACTTCACATACAGTCTACGACTCCCAGGTCATTACAAGACCAACACAACAATAGTCTCCTTTGAGACCCGAGTCCCCGCTGCACCACCAGCTGCCCATCGCCCCCTGAACAACTCATAACGGAGTTACAGTTACGACAACAGACAAGTGCGTACAGTGTGTAATAGCCATGGTATGCGCTCTACTAGTTGGTGGAGGAACTTTCCTCACCGTCTTCTACGTTTAACTCGTTAGGAATACTACATACTTAGAGGCATCGTTTTGGGCACGCCACAATTGCGGCGATAAGTCCCCTCTTTGAGGAGTGGCTAGAGAGGCGCCACGGCGCCCTCACCTTCCGCCTGACGCAGGTCCTCACCGGACACGGTTGTTTCGGGAGGTTCCTGTTCAGGATAAAGCGGGAGGAAACGCCAGGGTGTCACCACTGTGGGGATCGCCCGGAGGACACGGTGGAGCATACGGTGGAGGTCTGCCCGGCTTGGGCGGGACCCCGCCGTGTCCTCTTGGCGGCGATCGGCGGCGGCGACCTCACGCGTCCGGCCCTCATACAGGCCATGGTCCGGAGCGAGAGTGAATGGGAGGCCGTCACCTCCTTCTGCGAAGCAGTTATGCTCGCGAAGGAGGAGGCGGAGCGTGCGAGGGAGAGGCAATCGCTGCACCCTCGCGCTCCTAGCCGCCGCAGGAGACGCCCTGGACGGGAGTCAACAGCCGACTCCCGGCCACCGTAGGCGCGGGCTTGCGGGCGGCGAGCTATGGGCAGCTCGCCGCCCGGTAAGGACCAGGCCCGGGTCGACGGCGCGTTGTGTTCCACGCGCGCCTCAAAGAGCTGTCAGCACGAACTGACGGGGTCCGTTAGGGCCGATGCCGCCGGGGCTGCGGGTTGTTCGAAAGAGATACCGTGGCCCCTGGCACAGGCAACTGAAGGAACACGGGTGGGTTTTAGTCAGTAAAAGTCTGACACTCCCTTCTGCTCCGCCCAGAGCGGGAGGAGTCATTTGATGATTTCCCACCCAGAAAAAAAAAAAAAAAAAAAAAAAAAAAAAAAAAGGCATCGTTTGTATGTGAGCGTACTTATACGTACGCCTAGAGTTGAAGGCTTTTAGAGTATTGATTCAACCAGAGTAATGTAAACAAACTTTGATTTTCTAATCATAGCGTAAATCATCAACCAGAGGCATGTAAACACATTTTGACTATCTAATCACAGCGTAAATCTTCAACCAGAGCCATGTACCATCGTTATCCACATTAACAATCATTTTTATCACTAAGAGCCTTAGACACCTGGAAACCCACACACGAGTAAACCACTCTAACGCCACGGCTCTCCAGCCGACCAGCAATCACATTGCTCTCACACATCCAGCGCATGGATCCGTGTGCATCACCCTGTGACACCACACTACGGTCTCTCCAGACCACGACCTCCGCCAGAGACAAACGCCCATCGCGCACCCACGGACTACTTGAGTTGCCTCAAGAGACACCGATTTCTACCGGGCTACGACTACGTATTGACTACTGGTACGGTCGACTTTACTACGGCCGATAGAGAACCCCTAATCGCGTGCTTCCCATAATGAAGGCGTGTTCATCACCACTGTGATCACTATCTACTTCGACTGGTACATGACCTACTGGCATCTTTCTTTACCTATCGTGAGCATACTTATAAGGTTAGAATTTAAAGCCTTTAACGTATAGCGATCACCTGCAAAAACTTCTGCTACCGTGAACGGACCTCTGAACTTCCGATCTAACGTCTTATAATCTGATTTCACTCTTCGTTTTCTAGTAACTCGAAATCGTCAACCGAACATTTTGTTATAGCTGCCTTTGTTCTATCAAATCAAGCTTTCTGTTGTTGACCGATTAAAACTAAATTTATTACAAGAGCTTTATGCAACAAAAACTCTGTCGCAGACATTTTAATCGAAAAGTCTAGGTTCAATATTTTACGTTCTATCGTAATATTACTTTGCAAGTAAATATCGGGTAGAAATGTCATAAAATCTCAAGTTGTTGCTCACTAATTGCAACGCTACATATGATTCGTTCTGTGCTGAATACACATGTTTGACCAATACCAGTCAACGCAACAACGTTATTAACTCGTTTGCCACTTAATTTGGCTGCACAACTCGCTTTTACTAACGAGCATTCAGCACCATAATCGTAAACAAAACAATACAGCTCACCTTTATGTTCTAACGTGTCTGAGGGTGGTTGTACGACGTCCACTCGCCGTTCACGACTTCCAGCACGTTGTCCACCATCCGCTTGGTTTGGCTGCCACTACTCGTGTATCAGGCTGCGATATGTCCTGGTTTCCCTCACTTGCAGCACAAGAAAGGCTTCGCTGACGGCTGCGAGGCTGCTTGGCTCGATTCTTAGTCGCTCCACGTCACTGGTAGCTATTTGCGATAGTCACGTTGATGCTGCTCCTTTGTGCGTCTTACTGATGGCCACCACAAGTTGAAAACCTTGCAGTGAATTTTCGGCAAAACACTAATCAGCTGTTGTGCACTGTTATGTTATGTCACGTTTGCACACGCCTCCTACCGCGTATTCTAAACACGGGAACGGGATACGTCGAACTCAAACGCCGGTTAGAGACAGTATTTTTTTTTAAACATGGCGGTAGGCGCAACGGTCGCGTCACTCGGCATACAGCCTATGCCCAAAACAACATTTACCAAGGTCGCGCATCCGTATCTCCTTTGTCTGGGTAGAACTTGGACAGATCCACACGATTTCAACACATGTTGTACAGTTCGCATGCTTGCACTTTGTTTTTCAAATGTCAACGGTCACTTTCAGTTTAAGCATTCTCATTTTGTGCATGAACCAACACGAATCCCACTTCTGATATTGGAGAAGGTATGTCTGTCTCTCGTTAGCATCAGGCATATTTTAATTACTGTGGGCGTACTATGGGTAGTGTTGGTTATAACACGATAGAAAAACGGTTTACAGTTCAAATCAGATTACAATTTACGAACAAGTTAATCACACTAGCGAATCACACACTTTACATGGAGAAAGTTGTTCAGTTTGATGGTCTGTACCACATCCTTAAATTTGGCTGGTCTTTAAAAAATAACCCTGTATAAGTAATATTAATTAGATTATATAAAGTATATTATTTATTTATTTATATATACTTATATACACACACTTATTATATACACAGTATACAAATCTAGTAGGTATATATATTTATTTGTTATAATAATAGCTATTATTATAGGTAAGTATTTTAAATACTGTTTTGTTTTGTATCCACAGAGGGGAACCGCGCAGTTATGGGTCCTGCGATATGCGGAGTCAAGAGACGTAGAACATATTCGACGTGGGCCAAAACTAAAGGCAAATTCATTGGCTCGACACCACGACATCGTGGCAAAGCACAAGGCTGATCCCTTTTTGTCCACCCGCGTAACAGCAACAGCACACAACGTGTGCTTACAAACTGTGAGAAATCACCTACATTCAGCTGGTTTACGTTGCAGAAAGGCAGCGTGGAAGATTTTGCTGTCCAGTGCGCACCGACAAAACCGACTACAGTTTGCTAGGTCATACATTAATTTTGATTGGGAGAACAATATGGTGATAGAAAACGAAGGTTTGCCGACTCATTATTAGTCGAATTTGTTTTTATTAGTAGACGACTATGAACCTTAATTTTATGCAAATAATATTCATTTTTGTTAAGCGAATGTGAACAAATACAAACCTTAGCAATAAATTAGGTATACCGCTGTAATCCTCTTTAAATTTTTAACAACAACTCGTATTATTGAAAGACTGGTGAAGTGATGTTATTGTTATGCCTTTAGAAGTTTGTATAATTTCTTACTATCTAACATGTTGATTCAGTTCACCTCTAATTTTACTTTGTTTCAATTAATATACCTACTTACTTTGGCAAACTATTTACGTCCATCCTTAACCAACAAAAAACTTTGTCTTTGTCAAAAAAACTGATAAACAAAAGTGTTTTTGAACGTCTAGTATGGATAGCTAAAGAATATATATTATGTTTAAAACCAGTTTGCATTAAATCATAACCATAAATCATAACCATGAGACACACACCGCCCAGTAGTGATCGACCGTTATAGATTTACTTATACGAGGTGTCTATGGGTCAATTTATCTTATTAATCTTTGGTTTTTTTTCGTTTCACTTTTTTTGATGTTTTTTTTTATTACTTGTATTGTGTCTTTTGTTGTACTGAATAAACGTATTATCTATCTATCTATCTAAATCATTGTATTGGCCACACAAGTTTTTTTTGCTAACATACAGCCCACACCTAATTGAACCTTAAGACAACCATTGTAAAGAAGACATATTGGAAGAAACGATACGGATCATTTGCTAATGACCCAAGCGATAAGTATAATACCAATACCAATGTTTACCTAATAAAAAAAAAATGATTTTATTGGTTTTATTTAATTAACTTTCTAGTTTTTTGCTTGAGTGATTTTTTTGCCCACAAAATTAATTTAACAAAAAACAAAAAGTAAAAAGCAGCAAAACCAAATTCCTCAGTTGGGATCGAACTCACGTCGTCTAGCTTACATCGGTAGCTATCGCAGGCGCTTACACCACTTAGCTATGGAAAACTTGTTATAACAGACTAAAATACGGGGTCATATTCCTTCATTGTATACCCGTTTATTTTATCTTTAACCGCGTGTGTATATTACGTATACCCACACAATAATAATGACAATCACCGATGTATGCGCTATGTAAACTAATTAAATGGTCCCACTGTACCAAGAATTAATCCCAAGAAAAAACTTAACATTCTAGTTGAAAAACATGTTCTCCCATACATTCCAACTGCAAATGTAATTATGTACCTACGCACTATATTGAGAGATTTACCATGTTATTTTAAGACTCACAAGAACACAAGACTTCTGATAGGATTTCCTGGAATCTATAATCAACTACTTTCTGATATTTTTAATTTGGGGTCAGTGTTTTCAGAGATATTGGGTCTATTTTCCTCATAAAATAACTTTTTTTTTAGTTATTAAGCAAATATATTTTGATACCCCCACAACAAGCCCTTTCATTTGATATGTCACACGGAGGTACAGCGGGCAAAACTTTTTTTTAAATTTTCTAATTTGACCCTCAAGAGTGACCCCATATTAAAAAAATATTTATTTACGTTACACGTCCGTGTTTGGGTCACAGAAATTCATATGTGTACCAAATTTCAATTTAATCGGTCCAGCACATTCGAAGCAAATAATAAAAGACAAGACCCGAGTGATCCTGTAAGGGTTCCGTTTTTTTTTTCATTTTGACGTACGGAACCATAAAAAGTTACACACTTAACCACACCGTACGTGTACATACACGTACAGTTATTAAAATGACTAATTTCAAAAATAAATTAATTCGTGAAAAATATACCAAAGGCTTTTTATACCGTTTCTACACCTTTTTTATTTTATTTTTTTCGAATTCCCATTATCGATTATTTTATGCAATTTTTGAATCGAAATCAGAAAATTGGGTGGATGGTCAGCACTAAGAAGTGTCACGTCGAAACACAATTTTTTGTAATTTTTATCAAGATTTGATCGCGTTTTATAAGTAGTTTATGTAAGAAAACTGGTAAAAGTAAGAATGCGGAGAGAATGATAATAATATCTTTATTTTACCCTTTGCATATTTTCAGCAATAGAATAAGTTGTATATGTACATATTTCCAGCGAGTTTAAGGTGCCTAACTTTTGGATAGGTGTAGTAATACCTATTATATACAACTTTCGTAGTAGACTAACGGAGTTTGACCGACCTCAGCATATAATTAAAGATATTTGCCACAAATATATTGTATAAAATAAGCGCGGAAACATATTTTTCTTAATTCATTTGAATGCTGAAAGTTGATGTGATTTCCTGATTTTCGTGACGTAATTCGCAACATCCCGTCGAGTCAGCTGATATGTCAAAATCTAGTCGAGCAGAGTGGTACTTGTGGTGTTTCTTATCCAGCTTAAGAAATTTAATTTTGCGACTCAAAAAAATATGATTGAAGTCTGTGGTAAGCGAAACATTCATTAAAAGGAACGTTATTATGGTAACATTACTAAGTTCTAATTTGGCCAACTATGGAGGTTTTTAAGGCTTCGAACAGGTCGCGTGACCACGTTTACAATAAATGGTCCTCCATTCATTGTTGTGGCTAGGGAGCCGTGCTCACACTGGACGTTAACGGGCTGATAATGAAATTGATAGACAGCAACTTACAACCTACAGCCTTAAAGTACCTTTTTCGATGGAAAAGTTAGTACGGGTCCCGAATTCCATCGTCTCAAAGAACATAATGTATTCATAGGTAGCACGGAACCGAAATTATGCGTGTTACTTTCGTATTCATTCATCTTCCTACACGTAAAGACCGGTCGAGCTTTCACAAGAACTTCACAGAAATAAAGGATTAACTACCATGTGAAAAATCGCAAGAATTTGAATTAGAACTAAATATGCAAATATTTTAAAATGAAACGATTCTCGAAACCTTCACTGTGATCCATGACTAAGCTCTCTCGGGAAATTTACAACGAAAGAACTCAGTCCTGTCGCTATGTATTCTTAGTAAAACTAATACCTAACAGCTTATATACGCGTGTACGATACCTATGCATGGAATTAAAATTCCTAGAACTTGCATGCGCTGAAAATTTAAATTACGTAGGATCCAATGTTTTGAGTTATCTCATTTGCAACTGAATTCCTCCCTATCTAGACGGTTCGTATATTCATGTTAGGGCTAATCGTTCGGCTTACCCTCGCAAGACGTGAGCGCACAACCCATAACCATAATAAGTATGTACGCATCTCAATACCGTCTAGCCGAATCAACCTTCAGCAGACGGTTCATTAGAACAAGCTGTTTAGTAACTGCAAACTGTACGTGAACTATACGACTTTGACAAAGGTTTGGTGGCCAGTGACCTGTCAACGGGTCCATTGTGAATACATGTATATGAGCACGTATTTCATTTGCGTTTCGTTTGACATGACGTTTTCTCTGAGCAAGTAGGGCACAATCTCTATGGCCACAACCAACTACCCTGGCGAGTTCCGGTCATCCGCGAGGCCTCCGTTACCGTCTGTCGCACAAACATTGTATACTTCCACATTATCTTGTTACATCCTACACAAATGTAGATATTTATAAATATTTGTATTGATTTACTCATCTCTCTCCTCCTCTCCTTTGTCTACCTTTTATTTATGTCAGCTCCATTCACCACGCACAAGTGAAGTGTAAACCATCCGCGGAATTTTCCTCTGTGCTCGTTTATGTCCGTTTATCGAGAAAAACGGTGTGTTGTTATTCGCATTACATTGTTAATATTTTCCGATGTCTATTAAAAGGTTATATTTCATGTTTCCGTTTTGCGAACGCGATAAAATAATTGTAGCCACCCGAGTGAATATTATACACTGAGTAAAGCAAAATTGTATTTTGTAAAGAATAAAATGGAATCAGATTGAATTTAGAATCCCATTTTATAAAGGTTGCTTGTATCGTATTTTATATGAATAATTGGATTTTGAAGGCACTTTAATTACAATTAATAGTCGGTACCTACGAGTAATGTATCTTACATAGCTTATAGGTAGCCTGCCTACCTACCTTATACCGAAATGAAGTATTTATTTATTTTTGTGTACAAATAAGATTCAAAGGCGGACTTATTGCAGGCATTCTCTACCAGTCAACCATGGGTGGTGGAGAGATAACATGGCAGGTCATTGCAAGTATCTCGTTCGTTAATTAAAAGATACCTATTATTGTAACGCATCGTGCAACGGCCATGAAGTAAGCAGTGCCTAATGTAAAGATGGTGTTATTTGCAGATGACACATCATTGATCTTTAAAATAGACCGACGGTCACAAAATCTTGACGTCGTGAATAACTCTATTCTTCAGATCCAAGATTGGTTTACGGTAAATAATTTAGTACTTAATGAAAAAAAACCCAAATTAGATTTAAATTACCTAGCGTTAGAAGTAGCGAATGTGACATCATATTGAATGGCCAAAAACTAGAATTTGTTAATCAGACAGTTTTCCTAGGAATCACGCTAGACGAAAAATTACAATGGGGACCTCATATGACATCATTCGCGCTTTACCTAACACTTATCTATGAATGAAAATAGGAGCGTTTCTAGTTATATCAGTTTCGCATGCGAAGTTCAATCTGGACATATATCACGTCGCAAATCAATAAACATATCCAGTGATTAATAATATTATTGTAAGTAGGTCAGCTGGCGACCTGTTGCACGTCCTTGCACGTGTCCCCGCGGCGGGCGCGTCGTGCGGACGCACCCGCCCCCGCAGCCCCCTCCCCCCCTCCATCCCCCTACGTCACCTACGCAAGTACGCACTTCCCCTCATCCCGCGGCTTTTACTTTGCAATCATCGCGCTACTGTTGCCAGCTTTTATCTAATTGAAAACCTCTCGTGTCTTATGTCGAGACACCGCGATAATGGGAGAGAGCGCGCCCGCCACGGCTGAAAAACTTTGAAACAGAAACTAAGGCTGACTTTATTACCTAGCACATAAAAGCGGTCTCCATAGGGCTTGGTACTTGCCGCTCTGCACTGATAAACCTTATCAAGGGCGTAATGAATTAAGTTTCCGTTGTGTAGCATATGGACTCGTCGAAGTGCTTAATGGATTTCATTAGAGATATGAGATTATTTATTGAAAGTTCCGATAAAGTATAAAAATAAACGGTTCACGCGGTTACATTTTATACAGACAAATAATGCGCATCTGATCTCGTGAACTCTTTCTGTAAAGGTAAAAAATGATTACATTTCATTTCAAGTGGCAGCATAAATAAACCACCCGCTGGTTTAATCAAGTTTTCTATTCTCCCAAATGGAGCTCCTGCTGGTAAATCGATTCATTTAACGACGTCACATCTCTCACATCTTATTTATTACAATGAATTTCTTAAGATTAGGTTATACTTATTGCGAGTGCCATACCGCTGAATATGTTGTAAACCTTTGAATTACTTATAAGATGAAATCGTATCTGAGGGGTTCGTTGCACATTTTCATTGTCATTCATTTGAATTTATTGTGTAAAATAATTTGTAGCTTTATCCAGAATTGGTTCACGTGCGACAAACGTAACAAAGCTTAGGTCAACAACTGTTCGTTCTTCAGTATTTGGTTTAGGGGACAACTGATCTCTATTCTTGACATGTTTCGTCTCAGGGCCGTAAGGAGTTACCGCTAATTTGCAATTCCCCTTTCCATGGGTACACGTTAATATCCTTCGAGAGCCTGTGATTTCCCCAATATCATTATTTGTCTTGATAGTCTTTGTCGGCTTTAGAAGCGCCAAATAGAACCCGTAGATTTAGCGAATTAAAGGGATTAAGTATCAGTCCTGTTTAGGAATTCTTTAAGAAAATTGTAACATAAAAGAGTTGCTTACCCCGAATTGACGGAGTTATCAACCTCAGGCCAAGAGAGGCGCCTCTTGCAGAAGGCCATGGTAGGTTTCTCTGGCGGCTGCTGATTACGAGCCACGCGCAGTGACCCTCCACGGCGCGGCGGTGGCGCCGGCGCCAGGCAGTCCAGGGTGCGGCGCCGGGCGTTCAGCGCTGATGCTCCCTCCGTTGGCACAACTCGAGGGAATCCTACAAACGAACAATACATTAGTTTCAAGTAAACGGCTTCGACTGACATGGAAACACCACAAAAGATTCATAATAGACTTATGAATGTTTAACCGGTTTGATCCGTAACATGACGTTTTAAGGTTTTAGTGTCTTGTGTGCAAAACACTAAACGAAAAGGTAAGTAGTAGGTATCGTTATTTAATTTGTGAATTTAATTGATATAGTAGCTTTTCTTGATATTAATTTGTAAGTTAAACAGCTGCTGTTGTATTGAAAAATGCTGATATTTATGACTTCTTATGCAAAAGAACCTACGCCTGATCAAACAACACGATTTATCTAAAGCTCGATTATTGTCATAGTTTTTAATTAATAAGTCAATGTTGAATCAACGTTTAAGTGCGTACAATTTTTAATTTGACTAAGTTTGAACATTATCTTTCAAAGTTACAGGCCTGTCGAGGGAAATTTGTGAGACGACACACTTCCAAATCTGGCACATAACAACTTTGAAGTCTTTAAGAATTCTTTAGCTTCTAAAACGGCTGCTGTTTTGAAAGTTTGGAGTAAACCAACGTGCGGCTTGATACATTATCCAGAACATTAAAAAATATAATTTATAAACAGCTGACGGATAATTTTATGAAATATTTAACAACCGATCAATAAAAATGGCAACAATGGGCTATATAGTAAATTAAGAAAATTTCATTCAACCGAAAATGGCAGCTATGGGGTAAGTATGTGGACTGGTACAGTATTAAATTAATTGAATTCCCCCCATGGAAAGAAGGTGTGAGTTTATGTATGTATGTATTAAATTAAATACAACCGGTTTTCATTTGTTGAAATTCATATCCATTATAATTGCCAGAAATCCCTGCTGTATTTTCAATGGGTTTTCAAGTAACAAGTAAAGTAGGTACAAATTACCTAACCAATCCGAGGTTTTGCCACTTTGCCACCTTTTGACTGTCATTATGAAGACATTTTAGCTTTTCGACATTCGCAGACCTGCTACGATGACTATGTGTGTATTCAGACAAGCCGAATCACCTACTGCAAAGATACCTGACTTAGTGCATATAACACATCGAATTCTTCTCCTATAGGAATATTTAAATCTTAGTCTCGATGATGGGCAAATGGCAGCAGAACAAATATGTCGATAATTTTACGTTTAACACTCTACTAGACAAGATTTGACATATATTGTGAATTACGTAATTAAATTCAGAAAGTAAACTGAATTAGCGGCTATTTTTAATCCCCGACGAAAACAGTAGCGTGTTATATGTTTAGTGTGTACTACACCTATCCAAAAGGTAGGCAATTTAGGTTCACTGAAAATACGCAACCTTCTCCCTTGCTGAAAATATGCAAAAGGGCAAATTCTATCTACATTCTTAGTTTTACCATTATTAATACTTATAGTAGATAAAAAACATGAGCAAATCTTCACAAAAATTACTAAAATTGTATTGTGACGCGACACTTTTTACACCGCCCGCTCAAATCTTATTTTGATTCAAAATTCGCATTCAGCATTCGATACTCGAAATAATATCGCGCTTGGAAAAAAAGAGTAGAAATTGTATAAGAACTCTTTGGTACTTAGGTATATTTTTCATATTCATATTATTTATTTCTGAAATTAATAATTTATCAATAAATATATGCACGTAAAGTGTGTTTAGTGGTATTTTTTAAGTTCAAAGTGTAAGTAATTATGTAGATATATTTGACCGACTTCACAAAGGAAGAGGTTCATAATTCATCTGTTAGATGTACGTCTCTGCCAAATATGAACCGAATTGGTACAAGTATTCGTTATAATTTTGTCACGTCCATCTGTCAAAGTCAAAGCATTTATTTCAAATATGCACTTAAAAGACACTTTTGAACGCCTGTCCGTCAGTCCCCATGTCAAACGGCCATTTCACTCGGAGACTATAAAAAATTGCACTTTATCGAATAAAATTGGGAAGAAGGTGTATTCTGTGCACCGCTGAATAACGGTGTAGTGAAATTAAGAAAAAAATATTACGGGTGGCACTCCCCATGCTTATGCGATGTCCAAAAAATTCAATGCACATAAGCGTGTGTGGGGTATTGTTGGATCCCATAATTAAAAAGATTATGATAAGTGGCTTTGCTGTTAAAGCCAAAAGTTTTTGAGAAACAGAAACAGAAGCGAAGCGTAGAAATAAATTTGTTTTCAATGTTTTTTTTTTTTGTGAGAAAAACGATGAAATACAAACTTATTTTTGCAGCCGATAAAATCAATGCTGTGCATGAGTAAATATTTATAACAACTATGAACCCCTTCACAGCTCCACAAAAAAAAAAAACATTTGTAATACTCGCACCTGCTAAAATAAACTTACGACCCAATGGGTCCCCATGTGGCGAGCTGTTGGGCAGTAGCAACCCCACGGACCCTATCTCCCGGGAAAACCCTTGTTCCTCACCTCAGGCTTGCCTTTATTCGGCAAGCTGGAGTGAACAATGACGAGGAACAGAGCTCCCACCTCTTTCTGGCCTTTATTGGCCGGCTTGAGTGAAGATTCGCAAGAGCATACGTGCTCGGAGGAAGGAAGTATTCCAATAAGATGTTGGTAAGTATCTTCACCGTACTTCCGGGATTGTAATGACAGCCGTGGAATACCTCTCCACTCCTCATTAGCACCTCAGGACATTTTACCCCCATGTCACTACGTCACTATGTGCTAACGACGGTTTCCGGGGGCTCATTATTGTGTATGTAATTCACCCCCTGCCATTTTATCTGTGGATATTATATTATCATTGGTCAGGCAGGTGATATAGTCCTACCATAGTTCAAGGTAACCGATCCACTATAGCCACCCAAACCCATAGCCCAATATATTTTGTTTCCATATTCTGCAATAGTCCAGCACCAACCAGGGGCTGTCCTTGGGTCCACTTGTATAGTTCATACAGGGATAATCAACCTCCTCATCATTTAAAATAGTCTAAGGGGCCTCTGCGAGTTGACTTCGGGCGCCTTTCAAAGGTCCGGGACCCTAGGGTCCCGAGATATGTCAAAGACAAAAATAATAATACCTACTCAAGTAAACTAATTGAAACAATAACTACCAAGCTCATATAACTAACAAACAATATTGCCTTGTAAGTGTTTATAGATTGCCCCATTTCTAGAAATAATTTATCATCATTCCCAAACAAATTTTTGCTAAGCCTACCTAAAAAAATGTAAATTGGACAATTGGACATTCTGTAAACTTTCAGAAAGTAGACACGTCTACGAAAAATAAAATTTAATATACTACGAGTATATCTAAATTAAAATAATTTTGAACAGCGAGCGCATTCGGAATTTATATTTTGAATGGGTATAGTAACAATTCGGCGTGACATTCAATAAATGAGGTACTTACCTATACATGCTGCTGATGCTGCTGTCTGTAGACTCAGTTTTAGTACCTATATACCTAACGTCCCAAAAACGATTAAAATTACATTCAAAAAGCATAAAGAATAAGTACTTTTTGTATTCAATGCTTTAAATATTTTTATTTCAATTTCCAAGTAAGTAAAGAATGGTTTGGCGTAATCACTTTCGAACATCATTACAATTAAAAGAAAACATTAATGGTCTGCGATTTTGACACAAATTGATTAGTGGATTACGAGACCTGGACCTGTGTTCTTGTTGTTTATAATATACATATTTATCAAATTTTAAATAGTATAAAGTAGGTATATGTGTTTGTGTGATACTTGAGAAAAATAAAAATGTAAACACGCATGATTGGCGCAAAACTTCGAATTTGGAAAACAAAAAAACGTCATTACCACTACTAATAATTTAACTTGAACAATGGCGGCGATTCCCTTGTTCACAAACTAAACAAAATTTAATTTCAGTGCATCTTATTCTTTCTATTAGATTAAGAAAAGGACAGAAGATAAATATTAGTTTAGTCCTGTCAAATTAGTTAGCGCCTGACGTAAATTGACGTATTTTTTGTAGCCAATTTTTTTATCACGTCTAACTTGTTTGTGGAGTATCTTAATTTGACGCTTCCAAATATACTGACTACACGTAGTTTAAACATAAGAAAATCGATCTACTTTAGCGAATATCAACTTGCCAGTCGACTTTTTGGTGGTATTTAGGAATAAGAAATGGTCGTTTCTTGTATCCATGTATCTCCTTTTCGACCATTTCGACCTTATTTCGACCATATTTAACTAGATTTCACTTGCCCTTAGATATGTCAGGTTTAAAATTACCTCACGCTTTGACTTTGCTAACAATTAACGGAGTTGTGAAGCGGTACCACCCAACCTAAAATTCGTCTCAAAACTTCAGAACCTAAGAAAGTCAAAGGTGGGTTTGTAAAAATGTATGTCTTCTCACCTCTCATAGTCGCAGTGGATGGTGGCGGCGGGTGCACCTGCGACTCCTCGGCGGACCGGTGGCGAGAGGGAGGCGCGCGGCGCGGCGACAGCGCCAGCCCGGCCACGCTGTCCGCCACGCCCGCCACATATTGCCCCAACGATGTCAAAAAACTCATGGCTACACAACACCACTCAGTTTTATGAAGCACTCATTTGAATAAGTACAATGTCCAGTCAATTAGTAACACTCATTTCAATTAGTTCACTGTTCCGTTTTAAACGTTCACAGTTCACACATCGTCGCGGTGGCCACACTAGTGTAGATGATGTTCACTTTACCTGAAACAAAACAATATAAACGTGAATCAAAACAATTGAAATAGAAACCTACGTCTAAATAACTGATTTATTCTTCGTAACATTATGCGAATTAAAATTATGCCAAAACAAATGAGCCTTCAAGATAATTATGCCAACATAAACTGTATGCCGAATAAAAATATGGCAAAGTATTATTATACCAAAAAAAAATATACCAAAATAGTTATGCCAAAGTATATTAGGAAAAAAAAACATTATGCTTGGGACGACCCAGGATTTTTTTAAATGTGGGACAAAACTTCAGGACACACGAAGAATAAATCAAATAACTGACAGTAATTCCTTTCACCGCGTCGTCGGCAAATTACGAGTCCACACATAGAATCAGGCTTATCTGTTTTCGTCGGCGGCTTAAACTGAGTTTCAATTAAGACGAAACACTTCTTGAACCCACGATTGACACAAATGCGGTGTTTGAATAAATGGCATTCATGTTGTGGTGGAAACAATTAAACATTGCACCCTGTTAATAGGAAGCAATGACAGACTGCCAACCTTCGTCTAACAGTGAACAGTATTATTGAAACTAGTATCAGAATATGGACATGAAATGAAAGGATATTGCTGTTTATTATTGTGAAATCTGCACGTTTCCCCCTGGACAGTAGAGGTTTTGTGTAAACAACAATTGTTTGAGGTTGGACGGTGTCAGGCATAGTTTCATATGCTAAGAATGTGGCTTGGGGTTCCCGGCATACGGACACACGGGGCAGGATGGTGGACGACTGGGCTCTGGAGACAGGCCTGGTCGTCCTAAACCAGGGTTCGGTCCCAACATGCGTGCGGATGCGGGGAGAATCAGTGGTGGCCATCTAGCTCGGCAGCCCCGCTCTGTCGCCGCATGTCGTCAACTGGCGTTGGAGGAAGAGGGGGTACCCTATTCCGACCACCGGTACATCCGGTTCGACGTCTCCGCCCAAACCTCGAGCGCGCCGGTCCGACAGGCCCCGGGTGGTCCTCGGTGGGCGCTGAAGCAGCCGGACTGGGAGCTCCTCCTGGAAGCCTCGATCGTGCAGGCCTGGGTGTCACCACCGGATAAGCCTGCTGACATCAACGACGAGGCGGAGTGGTTCCGGGAGGCCATGTCCGAAATATGCGACGTGGAAATGCCCCGGGTCCAGCCCGGTCGCGCTCGGCGCCAGGTGTACTGGTGGTCGCCGGAGCTGACGTCTCTGCGCGAGGCATGCGTAACTGCGTGACGTCGGCACACCAGGCACCGCATGCTCCGTATCCGCCCTCCGGATATGGAAGCCATGCAGGCGGAGCTATACGAGGAATACAGAGCGGCGAAGACCGCCATCCGAGCGGAGATCCTGCGGACAAAGGGTTTGGCCCGCGAAGAGTCGCTGGAGACTCTGAACAGAGACCCGTGGGACCGCCCCTACAAGATGGTGCGGGAGAAACTCCGCCCATGGTCTCGCCCGCTGACGCAGAGTCTCCGGCCCTAGCTCGAGGAGGACGTGGTGAGCGGTCTGTTTCCTTCACGAGGGGAACATACTCCCCCGCCCATGGCTCCGCCTCTTGCGGTGCCAGATGCGGACCACACCACCGACGACGACGACGATGCTCTGGAGGTGACCGAGGTAGAGCTGAGAGTGGCGGTACGTAGGCTGAATGCCAAAAATACTGCCCCGGGACCCGACGGCTTACCTGGAAAAGCCTGGGTTCTGGCCTTGGAGGCTCTCGGGCCTCAACTAAGGGGGCTACTAAGCGCATGCTTGGAGAGGGGCCGGTTCCCACTTCGTTGGAAGACGGGGAAACTGGTCCTCATCAAGAAGCCGGGGCGCCCTGCGGACTCTCCGTCCGCTTACTGACCCATCGTGCTGCTCGACGTGGTGGGCAAGCTCTTTGAAAGAGTTATTGCAGACCGCCTTGTTGGGCTGCTGGTGCGGGTGGGGCCGGATTTGGCGGAAAGTCAAAGTCAAAGTCAAATCATTTATTTCAAATAGGCACATAAAAGGCACTTTTGAACGTCAAAAATAAAATTAAAATAAAATTGATTCTAGTCGCCCCTTCCAAAAGGTAGTTTTCGTATGGAGAAGAATGGGCAAGAAACTCCACCGTTACTCTTTTAAAATGTTTTACAATATATTGCATACATTATTTATATAATTATATGTGAAGACGATGCACCCAAAAATAAAATTACTATACCACAATAGGTAAAAGAATTAAAATGGATAAATGTAACCATGACATATAGATCAACTATGTGATAGATACATGGTGCTCACATATTCACAAACATTCCAAACGTAGACGATTTTCATAAATAATAAAAGAAAGCCAGTTTGGTTTCCGCAGGGGGCGCTCTACGGTGGAAGCCATCACGCGCGTGCGAGCCCTCACAACGGAGAATGCTGTGGCCCGGGGTTACATTGTCTTGGCGGTGTCTCTAGACATCGCCAATGCCTTCAATACCCTGCCCTGGAGTTGCATCAGGGAGGCACTCCGGTATCACCGGATGCCGACCTACCTCTGTCGCATTGTCGAGGCCTATTTGACGGACAGGGCCGTAATCTACCCTGGTCACCGGAGAGAGTGGAACCAGCGAGAGATGTCGTGTGGTGTCCCACAGGGATCGGTCCTGGGGCCGCATCTGTAGGATATCGGGTACGACTGGGTGCTGCGCGCCGACCTCCCGTCAGCGTGGTTTGCTACGCTGACGACATGCTGGTCCTGGCGAAGGGGAGGTTGCAACAGGCGGCGGCCTAAGTAGCGGCACACCGGGTTGCGACAATAGTCGAGAGGATCCGGCAATTAGGACTCGAGGTGGCCCTGCACAAGTCTGAGGCCATGTGTTTTCATGGTCCTCGGGACGCGCCACCGTCGAGTTCCCAAATAACGGTAGGAGGGGTTCACATCGGCGTCGAGTCGACGATGAAGTACCTGGGACTCGTCCTCGACAGCCGGTGGAACTTTGTGGAGCATTTCCCACGTTTGGCTCCCGCGGGCAGGGGCTGCTTTGGGGCGGCTCCTGCCCAATCTAGGGGGTCCAAACGCCTCCTGCGGAGGCTCTATGCGGGGGTCGTGCGGTCTATGGCCCTTTCCGGGGCACTGGTGTGGGCGCGTTCCTTGAGGCGGCGACCGGCCCGCCGGTTGAACGTGTCCCAAAGGGTCATGGCCCTGTACCTATTACCTATTACCGTCTCCGCTGAGGCGGCGAGCCTCCTTGCCGGATTACCGCCATGGGATCTGGAGGCAAAAGTCCTTGCCCACATATGACAGTGGCGAGAGGAGGCAAAACGCCGGGGCGTAACTCTGCTGCCGCGAGAAATCATGGTACAGCGGACAGAGCTCCGGCGGGATCTCATAGCGACATGGAGAGTGCGATTGTCGCAACCCAGTGCTGGGCACGCCACAAATGCGGCGATAAGTCCCCTCTTTGAGGAATGGCTGGAGAGGCGCCACGGCGCCCTCACCTTCCGCCTGACACAGGTCCTCACCGGACACAGTTGTTTCGGGAGCTTATTGTTCAGGATAAGGCGGGAGGAAACGCTAGGGTGTCACCACTGTGTGGATCGCAGGGAGGACACGGTGGAGCATACGGTGGAGGTCTGCCCGGCTTGGGTGGAGCACCGCCGCCTCCTCGTGGCGGCGATCAGTGGCGGCGATCTCTCGCGTCCGGACCTGGTCCAGGCCATGGTATGGAGCGAGAGTGCATCGGAAGCCGTCACCTCCTTCTGCAAAGCAGTAATGCTCGCAAAGGAGGAAGTGGAGCGCGTGAGGGAGAGGCATTCTCTGCGCCCTCACGCCCCTAGTCGCCGCAGGAGACGCCCTGGCCGTCAGGAGTCACCAGGCGACTCCCGGCCACCGTAGGCGCGGCTTTCGGGCGGCGAGCAATGGGCAACTCGCCGCCCAGCAAGAACCAGGCCAGGGTCGACGGCGCGTTGTGTTCCACGCGCGCCTTAAAGGGATATCAGCACGAACTGACGGGATCCGCTAGGGCCGATGCCTGCCAGGGTCGCAAGTTGTTCGAAAGAGATACCGTGGCCCCTGGCATAGGCAACTGAAGGAACACCGGTGTGTTTTAGTCAGTAAAAGTCTGACATGAAGAGCGGGAGAAGTCATATGATGATTTCCCACCCAAAAAAAGGCATAGTTTCATACATGTCGATGGTAGGTATGTTTGAATGTGAAGTCGATATTTTGTTACAATTTCCTGTGTTGTAGGATACTAACTTCTTATTACAAGTAAATAAAATAGGGGGAAAATAAAGATACATATATAAGTTTAAAGTAGAATTAAAGTAAACAAAATAACGCGGACGTCGAGATTCTGTAGATATATATGTGATAGAAGCAATATTGTATGTATTGGAAAACACACAGCACACGGAAAACAATCACGTAACTGAGGCTCGTAACAATACCAGCCATTGGTTGTTAAAGCAAAATTGTTTTAGTACTAAAACGTGTCCGTTCCCTAAGCTTTACCGTCGACCTTGGTTTTACTGGAATGATTAATTATTCAAAGCTTTCAGAGTGACCGAAAAGCCAGTTTAAAAATAATATACATTAAGAAGTTCTGCGATGTTTGAAACCTTCATGTTGTGTAGCGCACATCTACGGTCCACGGTTGTTTTACTGTCTTTTTTTATCGACATTGTTAGCAACAATCTCGATAGCAAAAAGAATTGCCTTACAATTTTTCTTGATCTGGCCAAGGTTTTTGATACGATTTCTGCCCCCGCTTACTAAACAAGCTGGAAGCACTGGGAATTAGAGGCACTCAACTAGAATTTTTCAGGAGTTATTTGGCTGGGCGGCTCCATAGTGTTCAGATTGGTAATTACATTAGCGGAGACTTTCCAGTTACACACGGGGTTCCACAGGGCAGTATCCTGGGTCCAACCTTATTTCTCGTATATATAAATGACGTCACGAGTCTCAAGTTTCCCCATGGCAAAATAATCTCTTTTGCAGATGATACTGCTCTGATTTTCTCTGCCAATACATGGGAAGAGGCCTTTGCTACTGCTCAATATGATTTCGATTCTGTGAGGGAATGGCTCGAGCATAATGTTTTGACTTTAAATGTGGATAAAACCAAGTATGTTTGCTTCAGTATACGGTCTAACACAGGTTCTAATCACGATCGTCATAATATACACACACGAGAGTGTCTCTAAAGAAAACTGTTCTACATAGGTAAATTTATTTTATTATAATTTCTTCATTTTAATAATTATTTATTTAACATACACTGATTAATTACTATTTTTACAAGCTAATACTAAAATAGATATACAATTATATATAAGTATATAATACGAAAAAATATAGAAAAAGGCAGGAGCTCATTGGGCATCAAAAAATTCGTCCGCATTACTGCTAATGGGATAAGTGCCCAAAAGGCTGGCAGCAATACCACATTGGATGCCAATGCTAATTCTTTGGGAAAAAAACTCCGACACGTCGCCGAACCCTTGATACTGAAGCGAATATATTTTGCGCTCTGCCAGTCCCTCATAAGTTACTGCATAACAGCATGGGGAGTTCCCCTAAATCCACCATAAAATTCGGTGAATTCGCTCAGTGAGCCATATTGAAGATTTGCACCTTCAAAACACGTTTATTCTCTACCTCGCTGCTTAACGAATTTTGTGGAGTCTTAACCGTAAGGCAGCTCTATTTTCTAAATCAAATATTGATGCAACATAGGAAACTAAACTAAACCCACTCGTATTAAATAGACGTACAACACTTTGTTTGCTCACAATTGATCGCTTTCAAAACCAAATTCAGCACCCGATTTTGGGAGATTATTGGCGCCTACATTTACAACAAGTAAAATAAAATTCTAACATATGTATACCTGTTGACTAGAGAAATCCTGCAAAATTAAAGTAAGTGATTACCTTCAAAAGCTTAAGTACGAAGAGACAGAAGAATTGCTTCAGGTCCCTACTTAATAATAAGTTGTCACTTATAAAATTATCTATCTATTATCTAAAAACAAAAAAAAACAACACTAGTCCCAATATTCCGCAATCTCACAAACCCTCTCACACTCACACATGCGCGCCCCCATGTCACACAAAGAGAGGACTGGTCTCATACTTGCCATGCTATGTTACCTAACTTGTAAGTTTATTTCTTCATTCATTTTTTTTTCTATATTATATTAGGCACGTACATTTAAACATGGGCTCATTAAAATACATGACTTCAATACTTATATTTAACTCGGCGGCGATCGGCGCTGAGGGCTGAAGTACAGGCTATGCCTAGTTCGGCCCCAAATGCTAATACTTTTGTGTACAGTAACTGTAGACTAAGCACTTGGTCCCGGTCTTTTGAAAGGCGTACTAGGGGCCGAAGCCAACTCACAGAGGCCCTTTACACAATTCTAAACGATAGGCACCAACCGAAGATTATCCCTGTATGCACCATGCAAGTGCACCCAAGGACAACCCCTGGTTGGTGCAGGACTATTGCAGAACATCGAAACAAAATATACTGTGCTATGGGTTTGGGTGGCTATAGTGGTTCGGTCACCTTGAACTATGGAAGGACTGCGTCCCCTGCCTGACCAATGATAATTATAATATTCACAGTTGAAACGGCAGGGGGTGACTTGAATCCCTGAGGCGGCGACCAGCCCGCCGGTTGAACGCGTCCCAAAGGGTCATGGCTGTCCGGCTTACCCGAGGATACCGCACGGTCTCCGCTGAGGCGGCGAGCGTCCTTGCCGGATTGAAACGCCAGGGTGTCACCACTGTGTGGATCGCCCGGAGGACACGGTGGAGCATACGGTGGAGGTCTGCCCGGCTTGGGCGGGGCCCCGCCGTGTCCTCGTGGCGGCGATCGGCGGCGGCGACCTCTCGGTACGGCGGTACGGAGCGAGGGTAAATGGGAGGCCGTCACCTCCTTCTGCGAAGCAGTAACGCTCGCGAAGGAGGAGGCGGAGCGCGTGAGGGAGAGGCAATCTCAGCACCCGCGAAAAAAAAAAAAAACGTGGGGTGACTTGAACACTCAATAATGGGCCCCCCAATACTGTCAAAAGTACAGTGATCTTTATTCTCGTAACAATAGGGTTGTCGGTGGGTGGCTGCTGTCAGAGAGTGAGTAAAAGGAATGTACATGACTCACGTCATCCTTTACTGTATCATAATACCATAATAATGTCAAACTCAAACCTCCATCGCTGCCTTTTGATTGATATTAAATACTAACAAAGTTATCAAAATTGGCGGTTTTAACGTTTACATGAACTTCAATAAGGTAGCAGCATAATGGTTTTATATGGTATATCAAAACAATGAACAAAAAAAGTAATTATGAAACTACCTATCTATTCAAGATCAAATTTATGACACTGAAATAGTAGGTGTAGTAAGAGGACCTACCTATAGGGATTTATAATAAAACTCCAGGAATCTGATAGCTATTAAAAATTAAAGACGGGGTTTATAAAGGCTGCAATATTTTCATGTAATAAATTCAAGCCATAAACATTTTATGCTCGCAGAGATTTTTCTGAAAAGGATGGCCTTTTGCTACATTATATAGATACTATAAGATTTTTTATTGAGCAAAATTCATTATTTTGCCTCCTTCCCTCATTCTAGAGTATTTATTTATTTATTATGCTTCGGACCCGACCGATGACCGTTGGGGTAGGTAGACGTGTTATTGAGTGGACCGAGGAGTGAATTGAATGGCGTGTGATCGAAACAGCCATGTACTTATATCCAGCATTGACTGCTACAGGTTAATGAGAATGAGAAATCTCAAGGTATCGACGTAAATTCTATAAAAATGCGATTCCCAGTACCTAAATGTTACGAAAAAAACTTCAGAATCGGAAAAATATAAGCAACTATACGTTCAATTCCTTGAAATGTCTCCAGGGCTACTTGCCCTTGAACATCAAAATCTCTCTTGCTCAAACCCTCATTCAGCCCATTATTGATATACCGATGCCTGTTATTTGGATGCCACCGAGGAGCTTTTAAATAAACTTGAGCGCTTGCAAAATATCTGTATTTGTTTTGTTTTTAACCTTAAAAAGTATGACCACGTCTTCAACTTTCGCAAGATACTCAAGTGGCTCCCCATTCGACTTCGCAGGAACTCGCGGATATTGTGTCTGTTATTCAATCTCCTTTACAATCCTAAAACACAGTTTTTCCTACGCACCTCTTCAGATGCACCTTGCAGGTCGCATCCTAAAAACCTTCTCAAGTCCCCTACCCACTACACCGATTTCTACTCCTACTCCTACACAGTGCACGCGGTGCGGTTGTGGAATTCACTACCGCCTGACATAAGGGACTGCCAAACTGTTGCAGTTTTTAAAAGAAGAGTAAAAGAACACTATCTGTCCACTTCATCATAGTTGTGTATATATTTATTATTTTGAGTATGATGTAATTATTATCATTCTAGTGATATTTATTTTAGAAGTATGCATGTATGTTTATTTGTATGTATGTTAGTATATTCTCGTAATTTTTGTTTAGTTTTTTAATTGAATTGTTTTTGATTTCATTTATTATTTTTTGGCTCCTTTACTATTTCACACGCTGCCTACATCTCTGTATCTATTGTCCTGTCTCGGGTGTGTATCTCTTCCTGAACAGAAAAAATAGATACAGACCTATTTTTTCTGTTCTATTTTTGTCTTGTCTGTTTATACTCGTATATGTGTGGTAAATGTCGTAAAGGTCGTAAATGGTAAAATTAAATAATAAAATAAATAAGCAACATATTTTTTTCATAGGAATATCTTGTTATCTTGTGAAAATTATTGTTTCCCTATCCATTTGCATAAAATTGTAAGACCTAATATAACTTGGCATACTTTTGTTTCTTCTAATTATATTTTCACATAACATTATTTACGCATAACAGCTTACGCATAATTTTTTTAAGCATAATTTCTCCAATCATAATAATGATTAAGCATAACATACTAAAGCATAAATCTATTTACGCATAATGATATTAAAACATATTTTTTATAGGCATAACAAATAAGCATAATAACTAACTCCTAAAATTTTAGACACTAATACACATTTTTATACAATATTGCTTTAATAAAATTTGTAGGCACTTTACATTGTAGGTAGAATAAATATTTTTTTATTTTTCTAAGTGGACGGTGGTGTCATAAAACTATTGTTTCACTAAGTGTATTATTGCAAAGTTGTAATTCAATCCTTTAAAAAAAATCAAAATTCTGTAATGCATAAGTAAATATCAGGAAACATCATACTGTTATAACCTCATCTAACCCAAACCACAACCCACAACACCAACAATAGAGAGGATCTTGCGGTCGGCGGCCGCTACCTCGGAACGCTCGCTTCGCTCGCTCGCCTTCGCGCCTTAATGGTCACTATTCTAACCTAACCTAACCCATATCATTCAATAACAGTAGTAAATATCAGGAAACATCATACCTAATAATTGTATGCCTAAATACTATTATGCTAATAGTCATTAGCCCTAGTAACATTGTGCGAATTAAATTTATGCCAAAACAAATGAGCCTTCAAGATAATTATGCCAACATAAACTGTATGCCAAAAAAAATATGGCAAAGTATTATTATGGCAAAACAAATTATACCAAAACAGTTATGCCAAAGTATATTAGGATAAAGAATATTATGCGAAAAGAAGGGATCCCAAAATAATTTATCATCTTATTTTTGTAAGCAAAGAACAAATTCCTAGAAAAAACTTGCTTTCTCCTTCATAACAAGCTTAGGAATTTCCCACTACCTATATAGTATTATTCAAATGCCTACCCACGTTTATTCAATTTCTCTTTTGCCAAATTATAAATATTTAACTAGAGAACTGAAAAACGTGTAAACAATTATATTATAAATGCTGGCTCTTGTGTAAGTAAACAGGGAGGTCCCGGTATATTTGCGGAGCGCCACTAGGAGTAAATCCATTAAGCTGGGAGCCTGATGCTCCGCCGTAATCCCGCCTGCTCAGTACCTACAATATTGGGAGGTGACCCCGGCAGTCCGGGCCTGGCAGCCCGGCAAGCACGCGCTTCAATACAGCCTACTGGGGTTTGATTAGGCAGGGCTTTGTTTAAACGTACCACGTTATTACGATGAACGGTGAGGCTTCCGTCCTGTACTGAATGGGATAGCAACTCTATTATTTGCCACTTTATCTCAAAATACATTTATTAATACTGCCGCTTAATCATTCGCAGTACTAATATTCTATGTTTACATACTTACCTACATTTATTATCTCTTTTAAGAAAGTTGCAAGAGGGAGCGAAGGAGTTAAATAAAATCAATAATCGTGTGATTTAATATGTCATTCTCATCGTTTGGTACTCGGATACTTTCATTAAAAAGTTAGACTCAAGTATTTGAATTATAAATGAATCAACTTAAGCAAAAATTTATTGCTTCTTTAACAGCAAATCCATTACTGCTCGAGATAGATAAGTTTGAAAGTAAGTATGGCTGCTCAAGTATTTTTGGGTAAAAAATCGAAGGGTATCAATCTAGGCGTACCTACTTATACCGTTCAAATTCAAACTCCTTTGGTCTCCAGTGTACTATTGCAATTTGCAATTAGAACGAGCGAAGCGAAGAAACTTTATAAAGGTACTTAGCTTGAATTTTAAGCTTTGATTCTTAAAATAGGCATTGACTAATATAGTCTACTCATTGATCTAGATTATGATGTACTTTTATTATTCCCTATCCATTTGCATAAAATTTTAAGACCTAATATAACTTGGCATACTTTTATTTATCCTAATTATATTTACGCATAATATTATTTTCGCATAACAGCTTACGCATAATTGTTTTAAGCGTAATTTCTCTAATCATAATAATGTTTAAGCATAACATTCTAAAGCATAAATTTATTTACGCGTAGTGATTTTAAAACATAATTTTTATAGGCATAACAAATAAGCATAATAATTAACTCCTAAAATGTTAGACATTATTACTCAATTTTATACTAATTAGAATAAGAAGAATAAGAATAATTTGTTTTGCCAGAAACATGATTACAGGGTGTTACGTTTTTTTTTTTTTTGGCCTTCAGCCTGCCTACCGCCGCTCTCAGATCTACCCCGGTCACTTCAGGGGTGTCGTCGTCGTCGTCCGCGTGGTCCGCTTCGGGCACCGCAAGTGGCGGAGCCATAGGCGGGGGAGTATGCTCCCCCCGTGAAGGGAACAGAGCGCTCACCACTTCTTCCACCAGCTGGGGTCGGAGACTCTGCGTCAGCGGGGGGGCCCAGGTGCGGAGTTTATTCCGCACCATTCTGTAAGGGCGCCCCCATGGACGTCGGTTCAGAGTCTCCAACATCTCCTCGCGGGCCATATCTTTGGCCCGCTGGACAGCCTCTTGGATGGCGGTCTTCGCCGCTCTGTACCCCTCGTACAGCTCCACTTCCGTGGCTTCCGCATCCGGAGGGCGGATGCGGAGCCTGCGGGGCCTGGTGTACCGGTGTCGCGCATCGACGCACGCCTTGCGTAGCGCCCCAACCTCCTGCGACCACCAGTACACCTGACGTCGGGCGCATCCTGGCCGGACTCGGGGCATTGCCACGTCACAAATCTCGGACATGGCCTCCCGGAACCACTCCGCCTCACCGTCGATGTCAGCAGGCCTGTCCGGTGAAAACACCCAGGCCTGCACGATCGAGGCTTCCAGAAGAAGCTCCCGGTCCAGCTGCTTCAGCGCCCACCGCGGACCACTCGGGGCCTGTTGGACCAGCGCGCTAGAGGTCTGGGTGGAGATATCAAACCGGATATACCGATGATCGGAGTAGGTCTCCACCTCCTCCATGACGCACCAGTCAATGACACGCTGTGACAGAGCGGGGCTGGCGAACGAGATGTCCACTACCGACTCGCCCCCCATCCGCACACACGTAGAAACAGAACCCCGATTTAGGACGACCAGGCTTGCTCCACCCAGAGCGGGAGGGGTCATTTGATGATTTGCCAACCTCCAAAAAAAAAAAAAAGGGTGTTACGTTACATTATACATTGTATAAGTTCAGCACTGTTATATCTTCATCTAACCCAAATGATTCCCAAACAATAGAGGGGATCTGGCGCTCGGCGGCCGCTGCCGCGGCAGGCTCGCTTCGCTGTATAATGGTAAAATCTAATTATTTCAATAATTAATTAAATCATTTCATCGTTATATTAAAAAAAAGTATATTAAATGAAATTAGGTCATATGATCATTAGAACTTTTGTTATTATTTCAAACGTTACACACCCAGGAAATAGAAACAATTTTTTTATACACTAGGTGTGCAAACGTTATGATTTAAAATCTTTTGAACCCTATTATTAACTGTTACCATACCACCACGGCACTTTCTGTTCACACATATCCAAATTATTGAGCCATTTTTGTTCTTCTTTCATTTTTTTTTTTCGTTAGTCCCATGAAATTGTATGCCTTAATACTATTATGCTAATAGTCATTAAGCCTAGTAACGCGATATGCGAATTAAAATTATGCCAAAACAAATGAGCCTTCAAGATAATTATGCCAACATAAACTGTATGCCGAATAAAAATATGGCAAAGTATTATTATGGCAAAACAAATTATACCAAAATAGTTATGCCAAAGTATATTAGGAAAAAGAACATTATGCAAAAAGAAGGAACCCCACTTTTATTACTAGGTTCCCTTAATTTAAGCAAATAAAACCTTTATCACGAAATAAGTAAAAGTTTGTGAAAATACCACCCCATATTATAAGCACACGAGTTACTATCATACCTATAGGCCTACTCTACTCGCCTAGTAAGGGCAGAATACTAAAGATCACAGAAAGGCTTTTACATCAAAAGTCATTCCGTAAGTTGAGAGAGCCGTGTAACTATAGCTAGAATTGAGAATTTTGCAAACGGGTCGGCTCCTGTTTTAGGGTTAATGAACAAATTAAGGCGGGTTCCCCAGAAGGCTGCGTTGTCCCCCAGGGCCACTCTCAGCTCGGCCGCTTTAATTCGTTAAAATGAGTTTTATAAAAAATTCACACCTCGCATTTTATAATGCGTTGGCCCGTCAAAAGTGTTTTAATTAAGTTGCGATTTTACATACTGCACAGTCTATTATTTTCCACAATAAAACTCAGAGTAATTCTTATTGTAAGCATTTGTCGAAGGACCGATCATATAAATAATGGAGACGTTGAAATCACTGTTACGCTACCAAGAGGGTTTTGGTCCCGGGACGTCTCGTGTCTCGGAGTCATGGGACTTTTTTTAAATTTAGTTGTTTCGGGTCCCGAGACTTTCGGTTCGAGACTCGAGTCGCGTTCAAATTGTATTGTTATAAATTTATTTTCAAAAGGTCATAATAAACTTTGTTAGCTTCCCGAATTCTGTCATTGAAAGCGCAATCTATCAGCTTAACGAATAATTACTTGACATTTATAGTAAATAGTCAATAAAAAAATCGAAGAAAATGTACCGGAAATTCTTGCAAAAAAATCAAGAGCAACATTGTCTTTGCTGTCGCGCAGTCGGGTTAAAAGTAGTTCCAGTTGTTTGAGACTAGAGATTTCTCAAACGGTTGGCGATATTTAACCAACCAACCACCACAAACCAAACCAACTACGATCGATTGTCTGTTGACGTCGAGATCTGAAAGCGACTAGGCTTGGAAGGGCGAAGCCCCAATATACAGTCCAGCTTGGTGTGATCTGCCAACAGTATACAACTATAATAATGATGAAAAATAATGCATTAGGCATTGATGATTTGATAGTATGACTAAAAATAATTTGTGCGTTTCAAAAGCGGTATCACGGTTTTCAGCAATGAATTTAAATAATGCGTTTGTAACATCATTTTAGTCCATAATTATACGCGTAATACAACGACTGGAATTAAGTTCCGAAGCAGTAGCTATGCGTGATTTTAATTAATACTATAAGTCCGTTATGATCGCGCACGCTTTGTAGTGGCGAATGGCAAGTAATTGGAGTGGGTTTCATTTTAGCGGATAGTCTATAGTAGATAGATTTATCAATTATGACAATAGTCCTGCCCAGTGCCCATAATACGACGTATTTTTATTATTGAAGTATCGATTGCAGGTTAACATAGTTCCAACACACGACACAAAACTTCAGTAAAACATTTCGATTGCTAGATACCTATAGAGCAGGTAATTAGTTTAGACGGATAAATTAAGAGTTTATTAAATAGGTAGTCTTAGGTAGGTAGTCTTTGTCTGATAGTAGCCTATGTAAACCAATAGGTTCCAAATTACAGTTAATTTAATCTAAAGTTATTGTTGTGTTTGAGTTTATACGATGAAAATATCCAATGTTATCAAACCTGTCTGAGAGCTAAACGAGACTGAACCGCCTTTCTGTTTCAATTAATTGTTTGTCAGATTTTTCTAATGGGTATTTTAACATAATATTTATTTATGCAGAAAACATTTCGTTCTCGTTGCTATGTACCTTACTATTCAATTGAGAATGTTCTGTGTTATTTTGTACCAATAAACTGCAGTTGAGCAGTAGTAGCCCAGTGGTTACGACCACGACTTACGAATGGTGCTCTAAGTTGTGTTCATTATTTCATCACTGCAAAACGGTGAAAGAAAACATCGTAAGGAAACCAGTATGTCCTAGAATTACAAATTCGAATGGCATTTAACATCTACCAACTCACATTGAGCCCGCGTGGTGGATTACGGCCCACTCCCTCTTACTGAGAGAAGGCCTGTGTCCCAGCAGTGGGAACATTATAGGCTGGTTATGTTATATATTATGTAAACCCCAGTTTCCGGAGGGCAAGGTCAAAGGTAAATGAACACACAACACTAAATACAGAATCAATATAACCGGTTTAATGAACATCAATTATGTATTAGACAAAAGCCCACGATTATAACTGTATCTACACTGTATCCCGGCTATCTTCGGGAAGCTCTCCTAACCCTGACACTTGCGAATTGCCCGAACAGCTCGCAAATTATATTATCTATAAAACAAATCCCTGCTATACAAAGCTCTCGGGCTGTTTCCCTGTTATGGCACATCCTAAATTTATTATTTCCCATTTGTTTTATAATGCCATGTAAGAAGACTTCACTCCGTACAGGTAACAAAATTTTGCCATTCTCAGAAACGTGGTACGAACAATAGAATTAATTATTCCGTGGAACAAAACGGAGGTGCACTTTGAAAACATAACACAGAGCGGATCTGAGCGCCTTGGAGATAGCGACTAGCAAAGCGATCGTCAAGAACATGAAACAATGAAACCTCTTACAAGCTCTAAATTGCTTGAATGTAATTTCACTTGACTTCATTAGACATTAATTCAGTGTTATGTTTACAAATAAAACATCTCTTTTGCCGACATGGCGCATGTTCCGTCTTGGTACCGAAATGATAAGACCATTAATATTTTCAATTTCACACCACAAAATATGTCACAAGTGAATACAAATCCGACTGGCTCAACAGCAAAAAGAGTTGAGTCAATTTTTTTACCATACATGGTGAATGTAAGAGGTGGGTATTGTACGACAACACAAAACGGTAATAAATTGAATTCAATTTATTAAATTGAGTTTACTCAATTTTTACCGTTTTAATCCTGATTTATGCCCTGTAGTCTAATCTAAAAATTCACCCTGTGTACTAATCTATTGACCAAAACGCTATGTTAACAACATGAATGAATGAATGAACATGCCTTCCATATATCCACAACGAAAAGCAATATCCTCGTGAAAAACAAATTCGTGAAAAATTGGGACACATCAGAAAATTAAGGTCCAGAAAACAAAGGTCGTTTAATCAATATCTTGTACAACTTTTGCATAATATGGACTCTCGACGAATGGCATTCGAAAAGACATATGAAGACTTCGAAACCCGACTTTCCTTTTCCAACTTTCGTCGATATAGTTGGTAATGTGAAAACAGTTTTGTGGTGCACCAAAAGCCTCAACATACCAAGCGAAAGAAAAAATCAAGGGTGATGCGGCGTAAGAGTATCAAACACAATTTCAATGCTAATCTGGGATATCAACGTTAGAGAGGATGTACTTTTATGGTAGTGTAGATAGTTCGATCACCTGGCACTATATGGCTTTAACGAGCCACAAACGATGTTGTGTGCGCAGCACTCGTCATCAACTAGACATCGCTACTCGTATAACAATCTATTGTAAGCAGAAGCAGAAGATTGATGAATAATGATTGTGATGCTGACGCTGTACCTGTGGCTGTGCCCATCCAATTTTACACCAAAAACAAAAACAGACTCCACGAAATTACGGAAACGGTTTCGGCACAACTGAATACAAATATATTAATAAAATAAATTACAAAATAATCTCTTGAGTCAGCTGGTCTTCCTGCGGCTCGTTTAATTAAAGCCTCTACTCCGCGTCAGACGCAGACTTGGCAAATAAACTTTCATGTAAATTGCGACGTCCATCTCCTCTGCCTCTTTTTCAATCGGTTTCCGTGCTTTATTTGTCATCCTAACTGGATTTCCTTTTAAAAAATATTGAACCTGTATTTTGTTGAAAATTTTATAAAAGCGGTTTTATTTTTAGGCTTATATTTGCTTTAACTTTATAATTCATTTGTCGCTAAGTGACGATCGGCAGACGATGAAGAATACTTGCTTAGAAAAGCCTACTTCGTTTATGTATGTCATGCGATCTCTTCGTAAGATGGGCTGAAATTGTATGTTTCTTGCATAATTTACTTACTGTGTTTTCTCATAAAAGTGAGCTATGATAATTAATACGTGACAGTAATCAGGGTTTACGACAACTTTGTTGTCTTAACAATGTATTGGAGTCTATTTTCATTACATTATTTGTAAAGTAGATTTCGTTTTGCAAGAAAACATAACCACGCGAACCGCGGCTAAAATCCACATTAAATGTGCGGAGAAAACAAGCTTGTTTTATCTACGCGAGTCCAAATTATATTTTTAAATTACGTATTACTCTTGACGTAGTAATATTTTTGCGAAGTTCTAACTCACTCACAGAAAGCTTACTCATGCGCCAAGAACACAAAACAGAAACCATCGGAGCTTGAATTCGTCAAAATCCCATAAGGAAACAGAAAATTTGATTACGAGAGATGAAAATATCCGGCAGGACTCAGTGCCAAAGGTTATCAAATAAGTGTTGGAGCTTAGCGGATAGCAAAGAAGATGTACAGCACATTTCGATAGATATTAAGAAGTAGAATAGGTATTAGAAACTAATATTTCTTAGATCGAAAGCACTCAATCGATTGCGTACCCCAGGTAGACTGCTGCCAACACAACTTGGAAAAACCCAGTCCATAGGTATACGGTATCCTAATTGCGTAACACACTATCAAACTCAATCTGAATCATTTGAAGGATATTGCTAATCCATTGCTGTTCGAAAAATTTGCCTCCTCAACAACGTAAATAACGCAATAATAAAACCCATTGCTACTGATAGTGTGTTACGAGGTGATGGACCCACTACAGATGACGTAATGGAAATCATCAAGAAAATGCGGAACGGGACAGCTCCCGGGACTGACCAAGTAGTAATCGAGCTCTACAAAGCAATACCCCTAATACTACAGGAAGCCGTCACCAAACACATGAATAAAGCCTGCACACAGAACGAAGCACCTGACATATGGCTGGAGACCGTGCAGGTGCCAATCCCAAAAAACAATAACCCTAAAGATGCGAATGACTATCGCCGCATATAGGTTTGCAATACGGGTTACAGAATCTACGCCACATACGTCCTAAAAAAAATAGATAATATAATAACGGAATTGGGCTTACCAAGCGGCCTTTTTAAACAATAGATCAACAGACGACCACATCTTTACACTCAAAAGGGTCTTAGATGAGGAATGGCGTGCAGGTAAAAGAATTTATATACTCGCCCTCGACATAGAAAAGGCCTTTGACAACGTAGACCTCAATGCACTAAGAGATATCCTACTACAACGTACCAACAAATCGCTAACTAACAGGATAATCAAGGTATGCTTGAATGAACGAACATGCATCAAATGGTGTGGCCAGCAAAGCAGTTGGATTATTAAAGGAAAGGGACTCAAACAAGGTTGCCCTCTGTCCCCTCGCCTGTTTACACTGGTCATCGACGAAGTCCTTAGAACCCTCGAGGAAACCTAATTAATAAAACTTGACCAGGATCGTGAAATCTCACTCCCCCTGGTACTATCATTTGCGGACGACCTTATCTTCATTACAGATGACCTAGAAGGGCTAGAAGGTATCTTATACCATATTAAACCCCTACTAGATAGTGTAGGCCTCCAAGTAAACGAAACAAAAACAAAAATACTAAGTAGGGACCCCATAGCTACACAGAAAACGACATACGTGACCCTTAATGGAATAAGCTTACCGACATGTGATGAGATTAAATACCAAGGTACACTTATAACATCTACATTAAGCAGACAATGCACTATTAAAAAACGTTGCAATCAGGCTATAAGAAACGCCAAATCGTTACTACCATTCATAAAACACTCAATATGGACTGGAAATTAGCCAGACTCATTTATCGAGTGGTGATCGTCCCGTGCATGATACATGGTTTGAAAGTATCGGCACTTACCATAGCTAACAGGTCAAGACTCTCTCAAAATATGAGCGAGTTATCATGAGAGATTTGATAAACCACTCCAGGAATAAACCGAGACAAAAGAAAATGCATGAAATCTTAGACGGAAAAACGGTAACCAAACGCATCAAGAATCACAGGATGTGCTACCTCGCACATGTCTACAGGCGCCACGTATCACATCTACTGCATGCAGCAATGGAGTACAAGGCCAAAACCAAGAAGGTCGGTCGACCTATCTACACGTGGAACGACAACCTAAAACAGGATATGAAGTACTACGACAAGGGAATCGATTCCTGGATGGATACGGCTGAAGGCAAAAACAAGATCAAGATTGCTGCTAGTGAAATATACAAAAAATCGGAAACGGATAGTAGCGAGAACTCCGACGACGACATCGAAAACAGAAACCTCTAACACAACATAACACAGCAGAGCAAGGACATACAAAAGAACAGAGAAAGCAGTAGAACCTCGCCAAAAGATTCACGGGTGAAGCTCGACCTGAAGCACCTGGCCGCGTAGTCTTTAAAAGATGCCCATCCATAGACAAATATCACCCATCTCTCCACTAATTTAAGGCTTACTCTAGGATGCATATCCGGTAGGCTCTTAAATTCTACCCTTTCCTACGGGCACGTCTTCCTTACAAAAACCGCGCCCCCCGGTCTACTTCTAGATATGCAATGGTCACTGTAGCACCATGAACATGAGGCTACAGAAGCTAGTGCGAATCTTGGGGTTCATTCGATTAATCGAGTCTGGTCAAACCACGCTGGGATCGGTGCAATTCATTCATTCATTCATTTATTCATTGCTACTGATAGTGTGGTACGCAATTACCCCGCGGGTTTTAAAAAGTGCACGCACTTTTCAAGATTTAATTCATGCCACTGGAGCTGCTATTAATGTGGCCGCCTACTAGGTCCAACTAATTTAAAAAGTAACATTGACTTGAAAAGAAGTTGCATATCCACCAAATTTCAATACCTACTCGACAAAAAATTAAGACCGTTCTTCGGCCATGACATAATGTCGACCTCTTTAGTGAAAATCTCGAGTAATTCTTGTCAAGATTTCAACAAAATCTCGGCACATTTCTTATAGTTTAGCTCGGAGACAATAATGGAGTTACAAGACTTCATTATCTTTAAAAAGAACTGAAAACTTCAGCCGAAGTACATTAAAAGTCTGTGGTATGTAGTAAACCCTTTTGAAGATGCCTCCAATATATTGCTGTAACAACGCCACGAATGTCTGAAATGTCATATTAGGTTCTGTTCTATTTTCTCTCTATTTCTCTCTTATGTGTAGGTTTAATATTAAAACAAATATAAATACTTGGACTTGCTATGAAACTTGTGTTTGAAACGAAAATCAAATTTCTTGGAAATGAACTTTACAGCGTAGCCAATTATAAGCGCGATTTGGTTAGCCTTCAGAGAAAATAGCACAAAGAGAGACTAGACCAGCGCCATAGTCATCTGATTCATCAAATACCTAGAATTCAGAAATCTCTTTCCCGGTACCGGGTAACTATCAATTCTCGGAACTGTCGTTCCGTTCAATTCAGTTTTACCGACACCAGCTTTGTAATCTCAGTTCCAGGAAATGTCAATTAATATAAATAATTATGTAAACACATTACGCAATGTGGTCGGGTCCAAAAAACAACAAACAACGTTCACTGAGTTCCGGCTAGAACAATTCAGTGTCCAAGTTTGTTAAATCGGAATAATTCTAATTCTTTTTAATTTTTTATTATCTGTTAAACTCGTGTACATTAAAAAAACACATGTAGGTAGGTAAGTTTCTAGTTTTCACCATTGTAACTTTTACTCAGTGTAATTCTAAGGTTATCTTAGACATAACTGATATTGGTGAAGGAAAACATAGTGAGAAAACCTGGACTTAAATTCAATAGCTTCTGCCCGCGACTTCGTTCATGTGGAAGTCGTGAGACAACACAATAAACCAAAATAACAGCCACATTTTTATAAAACTTCCCAGTATACTACGTTTGTAGTTTTGGTCTCAGCAGCAAACATATACAGAGTCAGGACTGGTAGCAATGTCCTTTTGCTTGCAAAATTTTCCTTTTTAGTGAATTAATAGCCGCCTGCGTTCCTGCATATTCTACCTAGTTTAATGGCACAACACCGGTACCAGTGTAATCTGAATGTCAGTGTACACTGACGAATGCATTCTAACAGATTATTCCTGACGAACGGCGATATCTAAAATAATATATCAGTAGATTGTAAACACACGGAAATTCCCATTAACCTAACCATAGATATTATTTTATTTTTATTATAACAATAGATGACAGAAGAGGTCTTAACTTTATGTTTTTCTGTGTACGTTCTACGAATTTTCTTATAATAGTATAACAATATGAAAAAGAACGGCCTAGTGCGAGTTGGAATCGCACACGAAAGGTTTCTACCACCGTACAATATTTGAGTAACAAAAAATGCAGGAAAACACACATTATTTATTTGCATTTTGTGTGGGAGTCCCCTTACAAGTAAAATATCAATAGTTAGGAATTGAACTTACAACTACAGATTTGCAAAACCGTCCACAAACCGCTAAGCTATTTGCTTCGACGAAATTGGACTAAAATAGCCGTTCTTATATATATCATGAGTGCTTAACTCCCTAAAAGTTATGGCTTAATGATAAGGTTAAATCTATAACTATCTGCAATGTTCCAACCCTTTGGCTCGCCTTTTTACAATTTGCGGTAAACTATAATGACTCCCCCATAGCAAATAGTTTGATAATTTATAGCCTACAGAGTGACCAGACTTTTATTAAATATGTATGCAAAATTTGAACAGAATCGACCTGGTAGTATTTGTGTGATGCTGTAACCTACAGGCAAACAGACAAAAATTCTAAAAACTGTATTTTCGGCTTTATAATTGGTCCCAGACCTTAAACCAATGGCTTTTTTTCAAAAATATTCAATGTACAGTTTGGACTTGGCTACGATTTTATTTTTATATAATATATATCGATAAATAAGTCTTAACCCATCAATCCGCCTTGAGCAAACGGGGTGATTTGCGCTCGAGCCTTCTTTGTATGAGAAGAAGACTTTGACCTGCCATGGGTCTGATACAGTCTGTATCAGTCCCACATTTGTACTGATACGAGTCTTCGTATCAGTGCAAATGTGGTGCAAATAGTAAGAAAATAGTATTTTCACTGTTTGTTTTTACAATTATAAATGAACGACTAGCTCGCCCGCGTGTATTTACAATTATAAATGAACGACTAGCTCGCCCGCGTGGATTTACAATTATAAATGAACGACTAGCTCGCCCGCGTGGATTTCAGAAAACGTACTTCCGGGATAACACGTAGTATTTGCCTTAACCCAAGTCATGGTCTACTCATATAGCAAATTTTATTCAAATTCGTTCAGCCCTTTTAACGTGAAAGCGTAGCAAACTCACTTTCGCATTTATAGTATTAGTAAGGATTACCTGTACTTTTCGGTGAAACGATAGATACATAGTGTCTAAGATGATAATTATGGCTAGAAACGGGTTGAAGACCTACTGGCCAAAATAATTTTATGGAATAAATGACACTCTGCGGCCACCCCAAATCAATTAGCCCTTATCGGGCAGGGGGATGATAATTATGAATTTTACTGTAAAATTGTAGGTGCCTATCTGTCCTTACATTTTAAATAGCTAAGTAATATTACTTTCTAACCTCTCGTTAAATCATGAGCTTAACCCTCAATAAGTAACTATTTAAGTAAAGTACCGAGTCTACTCTAAACTCAGCCATACGACGATAACATCCGCGGGATGCAAACTAATTTCGAAATCAGAAGATTAGAGAGATTTCACCAAAATTATTACAGCTAATTAGATCGCGGAAATATGTAAATTATATTCTGAATCAAAGCTTTCTCGTCCATTGTAATTTGAATAGTATCAAATTGCAATTTTTTGCGCGTATTCAGATTGAGAGTCCGGCACTGAAATTACGAATTTTCCGACAGTCACCCGCCCCTCCGACGTGTTTCATAAATGGGAATAGTCAACGATGGAAACGGCGGACGAATAATTAAAAAGAGCGTTGCTATGTACGTTGGTTTCATCGACGATTTTTTGCAAAAACTTTGAAACGAGCTTTACAGAAACCTTCAATTCATTCGGTATGTTTGCAGCGACGCAACAAACCTTCACATTCAAAAAGGGTAAAAAAAAAAACAAATAATTATTTTTATTTTTTTTAATAAAAACAAACGTTCTCTCTGGCATGTAATTTACTTTTTAAAACAACTTTACCATTCGTCTTTGTGTTAATGAAGCCTACGCCTAAGCTACCTGCATTAGGCTTGGCTATTGGCAGAAGGTGTTAATGTGCGGTGACTGCTAACTACCAATTAAAGTGTCCAATCACATCCCTGAGCGGAACAAATGCAAAGCTGCAATTAAGTGGCCTCGCAACCGTGGCCTTCACATTTTGGCATCCGAACCCCACCTACTCGTACATAACTGAGGACGGTGCAAAAGAAAATCGCAGATACAGAGCACGTCCAGCTTTCCACTGTTTGTCATGAAAGTAATACAATATAAACAAGTATTTTATACAATTTCTTCGGAAAACTTGTGAAGTACAAACAAGAAAACGTCTTCACCGAGAGAATGTTTTATTTGTAAATGAACAGAATGTAGGTCTTGTTCCTTTGTGTACGTATGATGTTTATAAAATGTGTTGTTACGTAGTATGCGCTTTCCATTTCACTTATTTGTGTGTGTAATGCGCTGTTGTGTTGCTAAATAACGCATTTTTAATGAATCTTTAAATAGAAAAATGATTTTAAAATGCATAAATAAAGCAATATTTAGACATAGTATGTTTGAACAAAAAGTAATTTAACGGATGAATACTTTTATGCGTTGCTAGTAAATAAGATATTATGCAAACAAATAGGTATCTTCACTAGTTTAAACATTTAAAGGAATGTTAACAATATTGTTATCTGAACAAAACTACTTGCGAAATATAAGTTGGCACTTAATGTTACTTAAAACTTACCTGGCCTCAGGCGAAATACATGATGAGGGCGCGGAGAATCCTTCGCTATCCGTTGGCACTCTGTAAACTTCGAACGATCTCAGTTCTTTTTCCGATATTCGAACTTAATTCGCGACGAATGTTTAAAAGGTTCTATTTCGTGAGAAATGTTTGTGGGTTTTTGTGATGTTCAAAAATGGAATAACTGAATTTGGTACGTGATGAGGCGTAAGTGAGTCGAGTACACGGTCGGTGGTGCAGGGCGGCTGCCTCGCGGGGTGACGTGCGTCGCGAAGGGCGGCTGGGCGGCGACTGGCGTCCTCTCCGCTCCTGCGAGCCTCGCCCGGGTGCCTTCCTGTTGATCGTGTACGCGACAGGTGATCTCAAACCTCTTTAATCACTAACTTCTGTTTATAACTCTATCACATTATTGATTTATGGATATCCACTTCAATGCTTAATTGTTGTAGCATATCGCTAGTACTGTTTTCTGTATCTACTTAGAACTGAAAATGCAAAGCGCAGGAAATATGAATAGTTCTGCTTATCTACTTAAAAGGCTTTTAGTACATAACAGTCCTTATTTTAAGCTTTGATGTAAACTATGTTTAATAACCAACATATGCAAATACATGTAAAACCAAAGAGCATTATATAACTGTAAGGAAAAACATATTTATGCACTTTACCAGTTGATGCAAAGCTTTCCATTTGCTGAGTTGAGTTGAGTTCCAGCGAAGGAAAATTGATAAAAATGAGAAAAATTTATAATAAATAAATACTTCCACGATTATACTGTAAGTTATAAGGATAATGAAAAGTGCTTACTTACTTTTAGTTGGATACAATTGCTTACAATGTGTATTCAATGCTTTTTAGCGAAAGTTATGTAGTAAAAATGTAAACACTACGACTAATGGAATCTATATCGATAAATGCGGAATGGCAAGTCGCACTATGAGCCTCAGCAGACTACAGACCAAATTATCGGTCAACATTTGGTTGGTGTTATTTTTATGTATGTTAGTCTGTATTCATTGTGTTATACTTAATTCAATATTCGAACTAAAAGCGTCCCATTAAACTTTAGCGTAGCGGTCGTAGCCGGCGTAGCAACCGTAGAGGTCGTAGCAACCGTAGCATCATAACTTTCTTTCATAAAAAAATTTACAAATAGAACGGAATTTCAGCACATTCTGAAGAAAATTCACAATACAGATCACGTTCCGGATGCACTGCTGGTCATGACGAAGTATTTTACAGGAAAAATAAAAATATACAAGATTTATATATTTGTTACGAGTACACCTTACAGCTTGCACGTTTTAATATAAAAAGTAATGGAACCTTCAGATTCACTTCGTGAAAAAAGGACCAATATAGTTTCATCATTGTCCGAAGTTTTTTTTTTGTGACAGGCTTGCAGGCGTCCTAAGCAACCATGCAAACACAAAGCTCAAATGTCTCTAAATGGCAACAATGAATTGCGTTTTATTCAGTTTGAAAGATAGTTATTGTTGTGTGTAAAGATAGTTTTGTGGAATAATTTTGGACCACTTCTTCTACTTGGGGCATTTCTTTTTTTTCGATATAAATATATGTATGTGGACCAGGATCGTTTCCACACGAGATAACTCTTTAGTAGTAACTGGTATCGTCTTGTACACGTTGAGATTTGATAGTTAAATGGTATCCTACTGATGAACGGCAGCATGTTCGTATAAGTTTGTTTTTTAAAATGAAGTTTTAATAATTGAGTAAGTCATCGGAGAAGAAGGTACAAGAGTTCCTGGAAGAATTTGAGCAAGCTTTTGCAGTATAGGCTAACGTAAAAAAATCTTCAGAGAATGATGAATCCAGGACAGTTTGGGACCCTTTGCTCGAAGCAACTCGAACCACTATTTTAATATTCCTCCTTGCCATTATTTAAAATAGAAAAAATGGTAATTAATTTTAAATTTTGCTTCCTTTCTAAGAATTAATTGCTTTCATATGTGCACATAGTTGAATAGCTTACTGTGCATCTGTTAGTCCCGCATGCATTCCGCGTAACTTCGCCCAGCACTTGAACCACTCCTGTAGTTGTTAGCTTGTAGAGTTAGCCCGATTTCAGCACGAATACATTTAGCAAGTGCCAACTTGACTGTGGTAACTTAATTACTTTACGTTAAACTTTCTTGTGGTAATTTATTCTTAAGCGAGTGGTGGTTCGAACGGTGATTAGCAAAGTTTCGACTGCCACGTCCTTCCCCGATAAAATAGGGAAAATTACTTTCATATTTTGCTTAATATATCAAAACGTTCGTATATTACTAGAGTTACATAAGAAGGTGTTGTGTGTTTGTTTTTTTTTGAGATATTATTATGAATTCTTTTTTAACAAATATACAAAAGTCTCAAGTTATACACACAAGTTTTAAAGCTGTTGGCCGTTAGAGATTATAGAGGTGAGATCATTTGAGAATGTTGATTCTCAAATGATCTCACCTCTATAGTCTCTCCCTAAGTCTGAGTCTAAGTCTCTCTGTAGTCCCTAAGAGGTGAAAAAGATGGTGTAATCCAAGCAGTTGCAATACTCCAGAACAAGTCTTTAAAAGAAGTCGTAAAATAATTATCAAGAAGGGTTACAGCGGGGTGTGAGAGTACGTATGAGAAAATCTAGGAATTTGAAATCAAATGTTATACCTACTTGATATCTTCGCGTAGTCGCGGACTAAAGCTAGACTGTGATATTATTCAAAGATGTAAACTAATCGGGGTTGCGACAATCGTCGAGAGGATCCGGCAATTGGGACTCGAGGTGGCATTGCACAAGTCTGAGGCCATGTGTTTTCATGGTCCTCGGGACGCGCCACCGTCGGGTTCACAAATTACGGCGGGTGGGGTTCACATCGGCGTCGAGCTGACGATGAAGTACCTGGAACTCGTCCTCGACAGCCGGTGGAACTTCCTAGAGCCCTTCCGACGTTTGGCTCCCAGACTGGAGCAGGCCGGCGCTGCCTTGAGGCGGCTCCTGCCCAATCTAGGGGGACCAAACGCCTCCTGCCGGAGGCTCTATGCGGGGGTCCATGGCCCTTTACGGGGCACCCGTATGGGCGCGTTTCCTGAGGCGGTGACCAGCCCGCCGATTGAACGCGTCCCAAAGGGTCATGGCCGTCCGGCTAATCCGAGGATACCACACGGTCTCCGCTGAGGCGGCGAGCCTCCTTGCCAGATTGCCGCCATGGGATCTGGAGACCAAAGTCCTCGCCCACATATGGGAGTGGCGAGAGGAGGCAAAACGCCGGGGCGTTACTCCGCTGCCGCGAGAAATCACGCCACAGCGGACAGAGCTCCGGCGGGATCTCATTGCGGCATAGAGAGTGCGATTGTCGCAACCCAGCGCTGGGCACGCCACAATCGCGGCGATACAAACTCCCTCTTTGAGGAGTGGCTAGAGAGGCGGCACGGCGCCCCCACTTTCCGCCTGACGCAGGTCCTCACCGGACACGGTTGTTCCGGGAGGTTCCGGTTCAGGATAAGGCGGGAGGAAACGCCAGGGTGTCACCATTGTGTGGATCGCCCGGAGGACACGGTGGAGCATCGGCGGCGGCGATCTCTTGCGTCCGGCCCTGGTCCAGGCCATGGTACGGAGCGAGAGTGAATGGGAGGCTGTCACCTCCTTCTGCGAAGCAGTAATGCTCGCAAAGGAGGAGCGCGTGAGGGAGAGGCAATCTCTGCACCTCACGCGCCCAGCCGCCGCAGGAGACGCCCTGGACGGGAGTCAACAGCCGACTCCCGGCCACCGTAGGCGCGGGCTTGGCCATTGCTCGCCGCCCGGTAAGGACCAGGCCCGGGTCGACGGCGCGTTGTGTTCCACGCGCGCCTCAAAGAGATGTCAGCATGAACTGACGGGGTCCGCTAGGGCCGATGCCGCCAGGGCCGCGGGTTGTTCGAAAGAGATACCGTGGCCCCTGGCACAGGCAACTGAAGGAACACGGGTGGGTTTTAGTCAGTAAAAGTCTGACACGCCCTTCCGCTCAGCCCAGAGCGGGAGAGATCATTTGATGATTTCCCAACCAAAAAAAAAAAAAAGACGGAAACTAATTGTGTTAGCGTGAGCGATTGAGCACCACCTCTCTATTTTAGTTGGGTGGGTTGTATTCAATAGAAAACTGGATATTGCAAAAAAATCTAACTTAGGTAGGTAGGTAGGTATTTTTGTTATTTTTTTACCAGGATTTTCCTTTTTTCAATGAAGCCATTATGAGCTTTGTGGCAGATTAAGTAAATAACCAGCCAAGTTCGCGTCGGACCACACACAGTGAAGGGTTCCGTAGTTGGGGTGAATTTTCCCAAGAACAAACATGTTTTTAATTGAAAAAATCTTCTCTTATACAGGTTCACCGTAAAAAAAATATGTCGCATAAATATTTTTTTATTGCGTTGACTAGGAAGCTTGATTTTTCAGAGTTCCAAGAGACGTAGACCTACATATTCGATATAAATTTCTACTTGATACTTTCACGCGTTCCTGATAAAAGGGGTTTTGACAAACAGACAGCCGGACGGACAACGAAGTAATCCAATAAGGGTTCCGTTTTTTCCTTTTGAGGTACGGGACCCTAAAAAGTACCTACATTATTAAATGAACAAGTCACACTGCCAAGTCCACGCACCCCCTGGCTCAAGAAGTTCAAATAAGTAACTAAAGTAAGTGTTTACATAAATCTTCTCAAACAAATTAGTTACAAATATGAATAAATACCTACAGGATAAAAATGTGTAATGTCAGCGCACATATTTTGTAACCAGACTAGTACCTACCTACTTACTTCACAAAATAGGACATTTGTTTAGCGATACTAAACAATGTTGTTATACTTTTCCTCAAGTTTATATAAACGTGACACGTGACAAGTGTCTGGTGCCGGCAATTTGTCAAGTTGATGGCTGCGGCACGCGGGCCCGTGTCAATATTGTAGTCAACAACATAGATGACACCTTACCCTGTAAATGAAGGTATGGGGATGTCAATATAACAGAATCATGTAAAATAAGTTCGTTCTTTGAATATTTGCTCGACAATTAATCGTTTTCCTGCTATAGAATTTTCTTGGTAAAGGTAATATTATTTTATGTGTACCTAGGAACCTATTGTGGTTATACGGCAGTGTCCGCCGTCTTTTGTTTGCCCCTCTGCCCAGCCTCGCTGTGCCTTATCGAACCCCCGCAGCGACTGAGTCCAAGATCCAATTAATCAACTAATTTTAACGTAGCTTCATCCGTTTCGATCGCCCGCGGATACCTACAGTTATTATCGTTAGCAGTTGAATATGTTTGATTATTTGTTTTTTAAATAAACGTTGCCCCACACTAGGAATTCCTCCTGTATCGTGGGTGCGTTTACAAACATTTAAATTCACATACACAAACAGCCAGACCCGGAACAACAACTAGTAGGCCATACAAATATTTGTTCCGTGCGGGAATCGAACCCGCGACACGCAGCGCAGCAGTCAATCGCTTAACCACTGCGCCAACCGTGCCGTACCGTGCAATATGGTTTAATTATATCAATATTATCAAAGGCAATTTATCCTAAAACACTAACAGTTTCGGTTACCGACAGAAATACCGAATAATTACATATTTGCAACATTCAATTTGCTTACATAAATAATGACAAATTACCTGTATTTAATTACATACATAGAGCATTTTGTATAATTTTCGTAAAAGCTTTTAATATGATTAACCCGCCATAATAACACAAAGTTTGTAATTCCATGTCAACAAGGGTCTATGTCGGATGTGGGTAAACATTTAAGTAAACAACCTATTAGATAGCTTTCTGATTGTCTTCCCCAGTCATTACACACCAACTGATGTAGCTGTTACGAGCGCGTAAATTAACACACGCCATAAAATTCGCATTAAGTTATACGAATTCTGAGTATTCGCGTAAAACACTGTCAGTAAGTACGTCAGGCAACAACAGAGAAGATTATTACACGCGATAGACGTTCATTGAAAAAATATAAACGTATCAACCTTCATCATTGAGCTTTATTACATTTCGGCGATAAAAATACTTATTGAATGTTATCACTCATCAAACATGACATGTGTGAGTGGTGGTGAGTTGATAGTACGAACAAGTTCAGAACATTGTGCTCTAGATATAAAACGTAATAAAATGAGAACACGAGGAACTCTACACGACTGCCACCTTTGTCCCTCGAGAGTGGTTTGGAATCGGTTTGGACTTATTCGCAGGAGAATCAAAAATTGTAAATGTCGATCAAAAAGGAAAAACAAAGAAATGGAGAAACGAATGGTCTCTTTGATCTGCCGAACTATTTTTCTGAAAAAATTGTTATAGCCTAGATTGGAGCTATGCCCAATACCTACCTACACATTCGCTGACTTCCAAAGGTATTTGGGAATTTGTAAACCTTTTGAATGGTTGAATTAGTATATACCTAAAGATTGGTATGAATAGATACATATATTAGGTATTAACCCAGCCTTCAGAAGGATAAATGACCTTTTCTTCAAGATTACTCACCAACATAGGTCTTTCATCTATAATTTCACGTACAGATGATTATATATTACATTAAATAGTCTCTGTCATAACATCCTAATAAAGATTATAAGGTTAAGTAGGATAATCGTATGGTTGAGGCAGTCGTGCGTGTCGAGGCAAGGCGTATATCCACAGGTCGCAAATCCAATCTAAGCGGAGTGCACATCAATGGATCTGATTATCGATTGGCGACCGGAAATGAGCGTAGCGAGTGACGGCCACTCCACTACTCCGTCGCATAAGAAAGCGCAGAAGACCTGATCTGAAGACAGTGGGAACAGACTTTGAAGTCAACCGTGTAAGACGGTGTACTGAGAATTACAATTACTCTTGCTCATTATTCAATGAACACCAGTAGCTAGTCTTGGAATTATAGTAAAATAATATTTAAGTACCTATTATTTTCCTTGTAACTTTAAATTAGGTGTTTATTCATCAGGATGTGATTAGATATCGCGGATTATCGCGTAGTCGTTACATTACATGGTTTAGTTATATTATGTCTAACAGTGTGAAGGAGTTCAGTTTATGAGTCACATGACTCCGTATTCTTGATTTCCTTTGTTTGGCGTCCATCATACATGCGGCTTGTAGCTAAGTAATAACAGCCACATGGGTCGATCGATCAGGTTAAGGTACGCTTGCCGCGGTTGGTCAGTGGATGGGTCTTGGGACCATCTTTGCACACCATGACTCCTCCGTGCCTCGGAAAGCACGTTAAGCCGTTGGTCCCGACTGTCATTCATGGATCTTTTACAGTCGTTACGGGTCGTCAGAAGTCCGAAAGTCTGACAAGCAGTCTACCAAGGGGTATCGTATTACCCAGTAACTGGATTATGGAAGCCAGATAAGCAGTCGCTCCATGTAAAATACTGGTACCCAGCTGCGTCCGGTTAGACCGGAAGCCGACCCCAACATAGTTGGGAAATGGCTAGGCAGATGATGAACAGTGTGGCGGAGTTTAGTTAATAAGTCACATGATACCTAATTTTTGCCTTCCTACGTTGGTCAGTCGTCACAGATGTGTCACGGTTGTTTTCAATTTCCAGGCGCTGCGTGCGTGATGATGTGTCATTCGATAAATGTTTAGAAGCAAGTTTCCTTATCGTACTTTTACATTCTCTTCTCAAACCGTCTGTCTTGTCCCGAACTTAGATGCAAAGGAGATCATTCAGGTTTCATACAAAGTTGGGCCCGAATTCGAAAGTGCCCAACGGAAAATTAAGTTTTTAATCCGTTTGCAATCCTAAGCATTTGGTACTATGACACCAAAGCGGGAGAACCATTATAAGCAGCTACATAAGTAAGTCGAAATAAATGTAAATATATCATCTAAGTATGCGCGTGGACTTATTAAGTAGGTATTATAAAGTTTTTTGCCATAACTGTAATTCTGTAAGTGTGACTGTAATATTTAAAAAAAAGTTAAGTTCAATTTTCCACTTAGATTATGAGTTTAAGTATATTTGTGTTCTATGTTTTGTGCATACTATGTCTTGTGCAAGGATACTAACTCTCGCAAATAAAACAATGACAAACATGTTCCTAAAACTATTTTATTTAATAGATTAATAAGTGCGAGGGCCCTGGTACCCATAACACAAGTTAAATCTTAATTTGGGTACCAGAGTTCAACTAAATTAGCATTTAAATTGTGTTCTCTATAACTATTGTGTTTTTTATGTGTCCTTATTTGCAAATAAATAAATTATTATTATTATTATTTTAATCAGTTAATATACACAATATTCTAATTCGGTCAAATAAAACAATGGCAAACATTCTTTTAATACTTATCATCATCATTTCAGCCGAAATTCGTCCATTGCTGGACATAGGCCTCCCCCAAGCACCTCTACTTCGACCGGCTCTGTGATTCTCGCATCCAACGGGTTCCTGCGGCCTTCACAAGGTCGTCGGTCCACCTTGTGGGAGGTCTTCCAACGCTACGTCTTCCGGTACGCGGTCGCCGCTCCAGAATCTTTCGGCCCCATCGGTCATCTGTTTGCGAGTAATATGCCCTGCCCACTGCCACTTAAGTTTGGCAATTCTTCGGGCTACGTCGGTTACCTTGGTTCTCCTGCGGATCTCTTCATTTCAGATTCGATCACGCAGGGAAACTCCAAGCATAGCCCTCACCATTACCCTTTGGGTGACTTTACGCCTTCTAATAAGGCCCATTGTGAGCGACCACGTTTTAGTGCCATAGGTCGTTTCACGGGCAACACGCACGGGTCAAAGACTTTCGTTTCGTGAGAAGATATTGCGTTGCTTCCCGAACGCTGCCGAACGCTGCCGAACTGGACAGTTTGTCTTAGGTAAACATACTCGTCCACGACTTCGAGTGTAGTGTCTCCGATCTTCATGACAGTGGGTGTTACAGTGTTGCATTTGAAATGATCTTCGTTTTGTCCATGTTCATTTTAAGACCCACTCTTTCGGAGGCTCTACTGAGGTCATCGAGCATTGTACTAAGGTCCTCCATAGTCTCAGCCATGACTACGATATCGTCGGCAAACCGAAGGTGAGTTATGTACTCGTCATTGATGTTAATGCCAGCCCCTTTCCAGTCCAGGACCTTGAAGACAACCTTTAGTGCAGCGGTGAACAGATTCAGAGAGATAACGTCTCCCTGTCTCAGACATCGCTGCAGAAGGATAGGTTTCGAGGACTGATCCTGGAGTCGGACTGACATAGTGGCGTTTTTGTACAGACACTTCAGCACCTCGCACTTCAGCAACTTCTTAATACTATTTTCAATTATTTTATTAATACTTTTTCTAAGGTCGAACTAGAACATCTTCAAATTCTATAGCTGGAGGGCATCTCGCTTTTGGTTCATACTATGCGTACTAAACCCCACTACGCACATTACGTGTGAACAACATCCTACTGTCCTCTTTCCAATATTGCATTGTGCAATAGTAGTGGCTGACTGCATTTTGACCCTCCAATGTCCTGTCAAAAGACACATACCTAAACATAATAGCTTTTCGCAGTGACGTGACGGGGATTGAATTCTTCCTCGAAAAACGACAACACTTTCTCCTGGCTCCCGATAGGCTTAGATAACTAGCATGTAGTAAAAAATGTCTAGAATGACTCACTAGACTTAACCACGTCTGTACTCAAATGATATATTTACATTTACATACATATGTTTAGGTCAAATGTACGAGAAATCTGATTTTTGAACTTATATAGCCGCTACAATGCCTGCCTGGTAGATTACAACCCACTCCCTCTTGCAGAGAGGAGGCCTGAGTCCCAGTGGGAACATTATAGGCCGATTATGCTGAACGTCTATAGATAAACTTTTTACTGCTCTGTTTGTAGCAGACCTTCTGTATTCACAAGTATTGTGGAATCGTTAGACTTAGTGCCGAGAACCTACTTCCTGCCAACTTAAAATGTTTACCCTATAACTAGGCACTATTAATTTATATGTTGTTTGAGCCATTACTTTGCAATTAAGAACAATTTTCACGCCTTTATTTTTTTATTCATAGGTTCGCGTCTTTAAAATTAGTAGTTTATTTAAAAACACTAAATAATGTTTGCCTACTTCCGAGAAAATTCCTTTTAGACTGAAATAATGAATAGGTACTGAGCATTAGTTTTGAAAATTCAGTTTAACTCTTTCACTAAAACTATCTGTAATCCTCTGCTTGCAGAAAAATTGGGAAATAGTTTCAATTGCGCAATAATTATGTGAAATTAAATTAAATGAAACCTAGACACATACCGCAAGGGTGGGATTGAGGTGGCTCTAGACAAGGATGCCTGGAAGAACTCGGGAAAGGCCTTTGCTCAGCAGTGGGACAGTGTACGCCGACTTAAAAAAAGTGAAATGCGACCTTTCAATGGATAGTGTCCGTAAATTGTAGGTATCAAAGACAAAAATAAAAAAAAATATCTGCGACTATCTCCCGCTGCTGGGACCACATTAATGTTGTATCAGATTCATTTATTTGCAAAGAATGTAGGTAATAAAACATAGTTTAGATGGCGTAAAAAAGAAAAACAATTGGATCCAGTACATTCTACCATAAAGCATGCAACATTAAGCACTTTAATAAATCATATGTATTGCAAATCTAACTTAATCAATATTGTCAGGCAATCAGTTATTAATGTCATATTCTTGAAAATCAAATTCACTGGATAAATAATAGTCATGCATTTATACAAAATAAGAATATAGCAAATTTAATAAATTGAAATATTATTGAGCAATGTCATAGGGTGATATTTAAAAATTCGCTGACAGCGTAATAGCATTTTTCAACTAGTAGTTTCGTTAATTTCTTTTTGAAAAAATGAGTTGTTGTTGTTTAATTGTTAATGTCGTTAGGTATTTTATTGTAAATAACTGGTCCCATATGCATAATATTCTTTCTTAATAATGCTGTTTTGAAACTTTCCTGTACGTAGTAGCCCTGTGTATTGGGATCTCTGTAATGTCGGTCTTTTTTTTTTTTTTTTTTGTGGATGGGAAATCATCAAATGACTCCTCCCGCTCTGGGTGGAGCAGAAGGGAGTGTCAGACTCTTACTGACTAAAACCCACCCGTGTTCCTTCCTTAGCCCTTTATGTACCAGGGCAGCGGTAACCCTTTCGGACGATCCCGCTACGTAATGTCGGTCTTGAAGAATGATTTATCATTGTTTCGAAAAGATTTAGGTTCTTTTTAACAAATAATGCTACCTCTAGAATATAAAGTGCAGGAAAGGTTAAACATTTAAGGGATTTAAACATAGGAATACAGCTGTCTGTTGAATGAATGCCGGTCATTGATCTATTGCAATATTTTTGGGCTCTGAATATCCTTTCTCGTTCACTGCAATTCCCCCAGCTACCCTGTACTACTCCGTATCTCAAGACCGAGGCAACCAGACCATGGTAAGCTATAATGATGGTGTATAAAGTAACTTTATTCGACAAGTTATAAAGAATATAAGCTCCTCTGCTTAACTTTTTGCAGACTTGTTCTGCCTGCTGTTTCCAAGATAATTGGCTGTCAATTACTATGCCTAAGAATTTAGCAACATTTGTCTTGTCAATATTTTGTCCATTATATTCAATTTTTAAAGGATCTGGGTGCAAACGTTCAATTGTAGTAATAAAATCAATGAATCAATTTGTAGTCATAAAATCAGACTATGATCCCTAACAGATTAGCCGGGATGATCCGGACTACAATATCGGCATCGAAGAACTAATTGGAATAACAATCAACATAAATAGCTGTTCGGTTAAATTAGGTAGGTATACTTAGTGTAAACTATTACACTGTGTAGTTATTAATCGCCAGTTAATTTTCAAAGAACACCGAACTACTAGACTACTGAAGTGTAAATGTAAATGATAATGTGGACCAACCAGCCAGCCAGAATAGAAGCTGTATGATTGTAACTGAGAGTTGCAGTCCATACTCTCCACATTCACAAGTAAAAAGAATGTCCCTATTATTTGTCCCAAACAAAGGGTAAGCCCAACGTGGCCTTACCCTTTTCCCGACACGGACAGACGGATTTCACGCACGGACGGAAAAATATCGCGGCGGGATTTTATCGCGCACTAGATTTTCAATTTTCGGTGTTGAGCCGAGTATTAAAAATGAGAATCCAACAGAGCACATCCCAGCGAATCAAAAAAACATACTGTTTGATTTTCTACTCACGGATTTAAGCAAGGCGTTCTAAATCTAGTATGCGAAAAAAAATCGCCGCGGGAAAAACACGCCCATGCAAACCTGGACTAATACCTACTTCTACTCGTATCAAGCTATGTTGTTTGCCTTTTGTCCCCATTTGTTATTGAACGCGCTCGATTTTAAAAGTAAGATGTAGATACGTACAGTATTGTATACGAAGTACCTAAATAATGTACTTGTAGCAAACGTATCGAGAGTGCAGTAAGTATTGCCCACACTGTGTGCATTGAAAGCCGCGGCACAGGTGAGCACTGTGCACTGTGCGCTGTAGCGTAGGACTCGCACTGAGCTTGACCCATATTTTAAACCTATTGATCGCACCGCTTTCGCAAGGACCCTTCACGCGAAGCAATTGCCAGCCATGTTTATCTGGCGCAGTTAAAGGTCTACTTAAGGAAAAGTGCCAAGTTTCACTTTAAGTTATTTCGCAAAACCCCCACTTTTACTTGTGTGTAGCTTTGAAGAAAGTACCTACTTTCTTTGACTGACCGCTTTCAGGTAAAATGGTATTTTTTTTTTCGACACAACCTTATGAGCCATGTGGCAACATTCTGGAAATACATTAGTCACAAACCTCAGGAGGAAAAAGAAGTACGTTTTGAACACGCCAACAGTCTACAGTTAGCGTGTCAAAAACTTACTACTTTCACATTAAATATCCTAAAACATTCAAACGATCTTCTTACTGCAGAAGAAAAATATGAACCAAAACATACAATGTCTTCTTAGCTAAGTTGATGATTTTACTTAACTGCATTTTTTTTTAATATAGTATTCTTCCTGTTTACCTTGTAAAAACATAGCTCGTCATAAAAAAATCGCAATGGCATGGTCAGCAACGTGGTTGAGATAAGTTTTAAATTCGTGCCTACCCACCTACCTTTGGTATCAAGATATTAAATCGTGATATCAAAGGTTACTCGCAGGATATTAAATTCCAAACACGAGAAAATAACTCATTCCTCTCCTTGCTCCCAAATAAATATTTTATATACTGTTAAACTTAAATACTTCAATATACCTATAAAAATATATCTTCTGAAAATGAATAAAGACTATTCAATAACGAGTGGAACCAACTCGTCCTCGGGTATTTCGCGCCCACCGCTATGACGTCTGCAAACCGCACATTCCAATAACTAGTTGTATCATTTACCTATGAATAATATATATACCAAAGTATGTAAGTTGTTGTTACCCGTTTCACATTACAGTATCATTTTAACCGCCAGTCCGTGTACTGCCTTCAGGACACACACAAAACATTTTGATGTACTAAATAGTGAAATAGTAACATACGTCCATGTGGTCAAAATGTCGACGGAAATTGTGCCATCGATTGATATCGACAACGTCACAGACACTGTTATGGATTTACTGACGACAGCAGCGCCGACGGCCGCGGACACGCCGTTCAATGAAAGTGATTTTTCACCATCAAGTGCAGCAAAAAAACAGTTTGCCGCCAATGGAAGCGCCCCCAATAGTTTTGGAGTGGAAAGTGCGCTGTACAGTGAATACTCAACATTTCAGACTTTTGTTGTGATCGAACTGGTTATGACGACTGTAGAGTTAATAATATCAATTTTCGCAGCTATTAAGATGCCACGGTGGAGAAGAAATTATAGAAATCAAATGTTAATGCAATTAACCTTTGCCAGATTTATTAAAAGGATTATATTTACATTTAAGTTTTTAGAATGTCAGGGTAATATAACAATTCCCGAGGTAGTCACTCATATATTAAATTGTCTTCAGATTTATATGGACTTTGTTGTAGTTATACTAGTATTCTTTTTTATAAAACACATGTATAACAGTTTAATAATAGTGTTAGTTAAAATAAGCCATGTGAGTTTTTATAGAGTCCTGTCTTGTTCATGGTTAATACCTGTCCCTATCAGCATGGCGTGCACGGCTGTCATCATCGCCGACTTGCTGAGCAAGTGGTACGTTAACTTGTTGATCTGCAGTATATTCAGGTGGCCGCTAATATTCATCGGCACGGGGCTCTACATCGCTATAGTGTACAGAGTCTTGTCAGACAACAAAAGACAGTTTGCCAGGAGTCTGGCAGTCGTTACATTTTTACTTTGTTTGACCATAAATGTTTATTTGTTTTCCAAGGACATTATGGACTTATGGTGTTTAAATTGGTCCTTAACAACATTACTCATAAGTTACATATCTGGTTTTCTCATGAATTTCTGGATTCTTGTTTTATATATCGTTCTAATAATGTTAAGTTACAAAAATAAGACACAGTCTTCGAGAACATTACCTGACTATAGTTTAGCTGATGTTAATATGAAATGTTAAAACATCCCCCTTCCCAATTTTGTACTTGGATTTTGTGTGAGTGGTTTTAACTAATTACTAATGTTACTGTGTAACTGCCTTGATGGCTCGCGAATAATACTCGTACCTATATTAAATATAATTTATTTACCACCAAATGTCGTTTAAATTCATTTATTTCCCTCAGACTACAGACTTCTATAAAAGACGAAGGCTTTCAGTTCTAGCTTTAATGGCACGACCTTTTAATTATCTTCAAATAATATGTTCCTTATGTTGGGTACACATAATTATGTGAATGTAACATACGTTGAAACGAAGATGCCATCCAAATATATGCAATGTAACACGAAATGTAACACAATAACTAGACGAACGTGTTACATTTCATGTTGCATTGTATATATCTTTTATGTATTTACATAATTAACGAACACTAAACAAAACTCTATAAAATGAATATGTACATACATACCTACGCCAGAGCTCTTTTATTTCGATAAATTCTGTAATGCAACAACATAGTATTTTAAGTCCTATACAATCCTTGTATTGTTACATTGTGCAGGATAATGCTGGCAGTAGGAAATGGAAACAGGACCGAGCACCTTCCTTCTCGTAATTCTCTTACATAACGATATTGAGCGAGGAACTTTAACAAACGGCTCTTGTAACAGCTTCCCTTGAACTGAGGTCAATCGTCTTTGTAAGGAAATAGGAAACAAGTCTGTAGACAACTGTGCGATACTACCCCTCTCTGTTCACTAGAGTACTAGAATATTTTTATGTTGGCTATAACGTCACAACAAAGCCAATATTATATAGCTAATGAAATCTGCGACGCATCAAATCACATATCTACATATCTACATACCTACATATCTACATATCTACATATCTACATATCTACATATCTACATATCTACATATCTACATATCTACATATCTACATATCTACATATCTACATATCTACATATCTACATATCTACATATCTACATATCTACATATCTACATATCTACATAGGCGCATCAAGTAAACTTATAAAATAATGCTAATATTTCTCATTTTCGATGTGATATTACCTACCTACCCAACGTTTACGTACTCATGTCATGTATAAACCAACTATCGATTACACATGTTCATTTAATTGAAACCTAGCTTGCAATTATGGCGGGCTGTACCCTTTTTCCCGGTATTAGTGTATGTATATTTCGAGGTCTCTTTGAACCCGACAACTGTTCTGGACCGTTCGAACCATGTAATCATTAGCGGCCACTAGCCACAACCACACGACGATTCAATTAAAACCAAATTGCCAGTTTTGTGTACTTAGTACACTAGGTAGTGATAATTAACATTTTGTAAAAGTCCACAATCTGGTAGGGAGGTATCAACATAGCGATTTAATTGTTTTTCCTATTGAGCCATCGTATTGAGCCATTGTACATACTTATCGTATAAATACACGATAAGTATTTGATTTTACAAGCATAAATACTAGGTTTATGAAATGACTACAATATTCATAATTAATGAAAACAGAAAGAAAGATAGCCTCTACTTGATTGTAGAACACATTGCTCTCTTCAAGTAGCGCGTTAAGTGCGTAGCTCTTTCAAGTTCTTGTTTTCATCCCAGAGTGGTTATGATGTGTGACTGAACGTCTGAGACAGCTCTATGTAATCCTTATCTGGCGGTAGAAATGTAGCTTGGCGTTAGTGAGTACCTGTGAGTAAAACTGTGAGTGAGTGAAACTATGACGCACATTTGATTGCCAGCAATTTGAAGTTCCAAGCCCATTGAAATATGATTAAAAGTGAATTTCCTGTGGTGTGTGAAATCGTTTATCGTGAATGAATTATTTATCTAAATCCCAGTTTAGACTAGATGCGAGTTGCGGCATTTACTGCATCATGCATTAAGTCCCATCAAGTGTTTGGATAAAACCGTGACATCATGGTATAAGGCTACCATTACTCGACTGATTTGCAAGCCGAGTACCGATGAGCGGTCGATTTTGGTACCTACATCGAGACTTCTCTACGCAGTGAGCACAAACTACTTATCGTCGGGTTACAAGTATTCCGGAGCCGATTGTCTGACTTCTGATACAACTAAAGATCCTTATCAATACTGACATTCAGTCACATCGAATGACATTTGAAGCCAACGATTGGAAGAGATCGAGTCTACCAGTAGCGTGCATTGGTTTTCGGATTAGGTAGGCACTAGGCAGATAAAGCAAGTTCATTAACAAGTCAAAGTCAAAGTGTTTTGGTGAGTTTAAAAACAGTGCGAAACACGATGTTTATTTATGTTTTGGCGGCCTAGACCCAGTCAGGCTCACACAATTTAGGTTTCAAACCAAGCTGTACGTAGCAGTCTTAGTATAGTATAGTAATAATAATCCTAGGAGATAAAGGGAAGAAACGGATTTTATTTTTTGTAAATATTGGGCTTAGTCTTCAAGGCCGTTAAACCAAATATTATAGGTACAGTGTGAGTCTTCATCATGTGCCTATACAACATGTCCCGGAATGAACACCACCAGATACCCCAATTAGAATATTCTATTATAAGCATAATACATACACTGAATTTTTATTATTATGTAAAAAACATTATTTTTTTAATAAATTAGTTATACTGACTGTGGGAGAAAATTATCGTTCCTTCCCAGTCGTCCCCGCGGGGATTGCCATCGGAGGCAAATGGGAATAAAAATTCCCAGTCGCCACCGGCGGTGACTGGGAAGTCATTGCCCCCACTTCAGTTTCGCTGTACATTGCGTACTTTATGTCGTTTCCATTACAGTCCCTATTTAATAAATCTGAGATTTAGCGGTGGTTTGTTATAATAATTTTAATTAGTTTTCTTAATAAATTATTCTAAATACACACTCTAGTTATTCTAGAGTGTGTATTTAGAATAATTAATAATGTTTTAATAAAAATGAGTTTATTCATAATATATCCATTATTTTTATATTTCCATTTAACATTTAGATACGCATGATTTAAAAGGTAAAATAACAATGTTGGAAACTTTATTTCAATATTATCATCAATTAGATAGATGCAGGTTTGGAATAAAGGACATTGACAATCTATGTACGGATGTTGGACCAAGTGCTGCCCAAAATGAACACATAGTGCATTTTGTTTCATACGTCATTACTAACCTGTAAACCGAAGCGCTCCAAATTCTGTTCAGGGAGTCAAGAGAAAAACAAGTTTTTCGTTGTCAATTATTTATTGACCAAAAATTAACTAAAACAAATAATTGGACTATTTTTAATAATTATTGATAATAAACTATTAATAACAGCTATAATTGACGATTTTTAATCATCACTGACAATAAACTATTAGTAATCACTGTAATCTATTAATACTAACTAATTAAACTGTAGTGTACTGTAAACTGTAATGTAGTCTACGAATAAAGTCAATTCTTCAGCTGTGAGGACTGGAAAAACATTAACATTGTCCTGAATAACATTAATGTTTTGATAAGAAACTATATTTCGGTTAAGTCTTTTAGAATCGACATAATCTGCTAAGTAATTATTAGTATTCAACCGCTGTCGAGCTATATTTATGAAATCACGTACATGAGGATTATCTAATATATCCACATGAAAAGCATTTGCTAAGAGGCAGCAGTTTTAGGGTCTGCAAAAAAATGTGATGGCTATGTTGCAGTATTCATATCGAAATATTTTAAAATCCCGTTTTAGTCTACCGTTTACCTCCTCCACGGGCCATCGGCAAGTAGTGCACAGCCTTGATTTATTTGCTTGGATTGTGCTTAGTTGAGGAGATCCCCTTGTTTGTGATTCTGGGAGAATGCTAACATATCCATGCAACTCTAACATAAAAATAGAGTCGCGAAATCCTCTGTCTAATATTAATATGTCACCAGGGTGAAAAAACCAGTGAATTACCCTATCAACACCATCTAAATGGTTATCCAAAATAGAGGCGTCATTTTGAGTCGCAGCATGCGGCCCGGATATATCTATTATATGTCAAAGGCGTGCGCACAGGTACAAACCGTGTGTGACCGAGACAAACTATACACACTCCATTACCTATAAGAAAATATTGACAAAAATCGATAAGTACATAAAACCATTAAAAAAAAATCCTGGGGTTTTTAAATTTTTTTATAATTTTTTTGTTAAGTAGATGGATGTAGGAAATCATTTGGAAATACACCCATATCTGGGCAGCATTTGGTCTAAACCCTGTCAATGTCCTTTCCTTATTATTTTATTCTTCACAAGAAACAAAGCAATGTATAGCGAAACTGAAGTGGGGGAAATGAGTTCCCAGTCACCGTCGGGTGGCGACTGGGAATTTTTACAGGAATTAAAAGTACCCTACTGTAACATAATGTACATACTCACTCTTCATTCATTCCTCCAGGTCAGAACAAGCATTCTGTTACCGTTAGGCGCTGATCTGATTATCCCTCAAGACATGTTTTATCCACAATCAGTACAGACACAGCTCCAACTTTAACATGAGACTACGACGATTTAGTAACATCCAAGGGTTGGTAGTTGGGGTGCCAGGGCAGAAAACCTCCACGTGTGCCTGGGGACTGGAGTTCCCTTCTGGATACGTCCGGGGGGAAGACCAGTTTTCGGGCCGGTGCATCCTGGGGTGCGGGCAGCTATCTCTCAGTGGGATTTTTTCCCAATGAGATCTCGCTGCCCGCATGCTAATGTTCTGCCAAGAGGAACGCTCCACACAAGCCGCTATGAGGAGCAGAGCGGCAACTGTGTGGAGTAAGAGCGGGCCTGGTGTGCACTTACCCTGCCGCCGGGCAGGCAGGAGGGGATAACCCCCCCTCCTGCCACCGTTAATATCGTAGCCCCGAAGATTGTCAAGGTCATGTCTCTGACTTTTGACGGGGGTCGAGGGACTTGGCTTAACCGCCCGGACCGCGAGGAAGATTAACCTCTATAAAAAATTCCCCAAACCTCCAAGCGGCGGCGCACCGTGAGGGGGTAGTAAGCTTGGCTAATGGGTAGCTTGATTTAGTCGCTAGTGCGGACCACGTAATTTTGAGCCAGTACAAAAAGTTTTTTTCTCGTGGGAACAAAAATGGATACACTTTTCAAAAAACAAAACCCAACAGACGAAGGGAGGAGTGATGCGGTGTCGGAGTCCGACGCTGCATCGGAAGGAGCGAGCACGGGAGGCTCAGTAAGCCCTCGCCGTGACCAGGAGACGGCCGCTGCTAAGAGGAAGATCCACAGCAAGCGGCCAAGGTCAGTGGACGGCCAGGGGTCGTCCTCTGACGGGGAGCTGGCTTCGGCCAGGAAGATCCCCACCAGCAGGCGCGGAAGAGCCAGAGAGCGAGGTTTAGGGAGGGGGCTCACTGCTCGGGAGGCGGCTGAAAAAGCGAAGGAGCCCGCAAAAAAGGAGGGGGGGACCGGTCGCGTGGTCGAATCAGGGCCCTCAAGCGACGAGGCGGCTGAGGTAGGCGGCGGCCCTGAAGCGGACCGCATAAAGAGGTTTGCGGCGGCCGTGGAGGCCGCGATCCGGGACGTGGCCCTTAAGAAGTTGCAAACTTCGAAAAACAGGGCCATAGTCTCGGCAAAGGCCTCCATCTTGGTGGCAGCGGAGGCCATCCACTTCGGGCCTCCGCCGGACGGCATGTCCGAAATGCGGGCGGAGGTGGCCCGCTTGACGGCTGCCATGGAGTTCCTCCGAAAGGAGAACGAGGAGCTCCGAGCGGACCTGGCCGGGATGCGAGCGGCCGGCACAGCGCAGACAATTCCACCACCAAGCCAGTCCGTGCTGGTGGAGAACCAGGTCCTGAACCTGGTTCGGCAGGAGCTGGCGACCTTCCAGGCGCGGTTCGCCGTCCTGGAGGGTATTGTTCTGCGCCCCCCCCTGGCGGGTAGGACGGCCCCAGGGCCTAAGGCGGCCTCATACGCGGCCGCTGCTGCCCCTAAACCCGGGCCGACTGGCCGGACCCAGGCGCCGGCCAAACCGGCGTCGGCTAGAGGAGCCCCGGCGCCGGCGAAACCAACGTCGGCTGGTGGAGCCTCGGCGTCGGCAAAATCGGCGCCTGCTGCCAAACCCGCGGCGCCGGCCCACAAAAAGGGCAGAACGGCTGGGGAGGGGAAGGCCCCAGAGCCTACGCCTCCCTTAAACAAATCTCCCACGACCAACACCGAGTGGCAGGTGGTCGGGGAGAAAAAGAAGGCGGCCAAGGCGGCCAGAAAAAAGGCGCAGAGGAGGCGCCGCAAGGAGCGAGCCGTTGCGGCTAGGCTTCGCTCCCCCAAGACCGCGGCTGTAGTCATTACACTACAGCCGGACGCGGTCAAGAGGGGGGTGACCTACTGCGACGTGCTCACCAAAGCGCGAGCGACGGTGGATCTCCAGGAGTTGGGGATCACCGGAGGCCTCCGGCATAGGGTGACCGCCACTGGTGCCCGCATGCTGGAGATCCCCGGTGCGACGAGTGGCCCCACCGCTGACGCCCTGGCTGAAAAGCTAAGGGCGTCCCTCAACGCGGACGAGGCTCGAGTCTCCAGGCCCGTCAAGTGCGCGGATATGCGCATTATGGGCCTGGATGACTCTGTGACGGGGGCAGAGGTGGTAGCCGCCGTCGTCAGGACGGGCGGGTGTCTGGCCGACCAGGTGAAGGCGGGCACCATACGTCCTGACTTCACGGGTATGGGAACCGTAACGGTAAGCTGTCCCGTGACGGCGGCGAGGAAGGTAATGGAGGGCGGAAGGCTCCTGGTGGGCTGGGTGTCAGCGCAGGTCAAGCTGCTGGAGCCCAGACCTCTAAGGTGCTATCGATGCCTCGTGGGGCACCACGTGGGCGTCCAGTGCACCTTGGAGGACCGCAGCACTCTGTGCTTTCGCTGTGGTAAGCCCGGACATACGGCCGGCTCGTGCAACGCCGCGCCGCACTGCGTCGTATGTGCGGCTGCTGGCAAGCCGGCCGATCACCGGGCGGGGAGCAAGTCCTGCGCTCCACCCGCCGAAGCCAGGAGGAAAGGCAGGCCCTCCGCCGCCGTCGCCACCACCACCGTCGCCGCCACTGTCGCCGCCACCGCCACCGCCGCCGCCGCCGCCGCCACCACCGCCGCCGACGCCGCCGCCGCCGCCGCCGCCGCCACCACTGCCGATAGGGCCCGGGAGGGGGCTAAAATGGAGGAGTAATGACTCCTCCTCTACGCCTCCTCCAGGCGAACATCAACCACTGCGCCTGCGCTCAGGACCTGTTGCTCCAGAGCATGGCGCAGTGGTCGATTAACATCGCCGTGGTCGCTGAGCCGTACTTTGTCCCGCCCAGGGATGACTGGGTGGAGGACCTGAACGGCTCAGTGGCCATAATTTCGTCGGCCGCCGCCGGTACCCCGTCCCTCGAAGGTGTCACGAGGGGACAGGGGTGCGTAGCAGCACGGTTCGGAGAGATTGTAGTAGTGGGAGTATACTTCTCTCCGAGCCGAACTCTCGCCGAGTTCCAGAACTCTTTAATAGAGTTGAGTGTCGTTGTCGCCAGAAACCACGCCTTCTCCGTGCTAGTGCTCGGGGACTTCAACGCCAAGAATTTGGCCTGGGGTTCCCGTAGCACGGATGTGCGGGGCAGGATGGTGGAAGACTGGGCTCTGGAAACAGGCCTGGTCGTCCTAAATCGGGGTTCTGTTCCTACGTGTGTGCGGATGCGGGGCGAGTCGGTGGTGGACATCTCGTTCGCCAGCCCCGCTCTGTCACAGCGTGTCATTGACTGGCGCGTCATGGAGGAGGTGGAGACCTACTCCGATCATCGGTATATCCGGTTTGAGGTCTCCGCCCAGACCTCTAGCGCGCTGGTCCAACAAGCCCCGAGTGGTCCGCGGTGGGCGCTGAAGCAGCTGGACCGGGAGCTTCTCCTGGAAGCCTCGATCGTGCAGGCCTGGGTGTTTTTACCGGACAGGCCTGCTGATATTGACGATGAGGTGGAGTGGTTCCGGGAGGCCATGTCCGATATTTGTGACGTGGCAATGCCCCGAGTCCGGCCAGGATGCGCCCGACGTCAGGTGTACTGGTGGTCGCAGGAGGTTGGGGCGCTACGCAAGGCGTGCGTCGACGCGCGACACCGGTACACCAGGCACCGCAGGCTCCGCATCCGCCCTCCGGATGCGGAAGCCACGGAGGTGGAGCTATACGAGGGGTACAGAGCGGCGAAGACCGCCCTCCAACAGGCTGTTCAGCGGGCCAAGGATATGGCCTATGGCCCGCGAGGAGATGCTGGAGACTCTGAACAGAGATCCATGGGGGCGCCCCTACAGAATGGTGCGGAATAAACTCCGCACATGCCCCCCCCCGCTGACGCAGAGTCTCCGCCCACAGCTGGTGGAGGAGGTGGTGAGCGCTCTGTTCCCTTCACGGGGGGAGCATACTCCCCCGCCTATGGCTCCGCCACTTGCGGTGCCCGAAGCGGACCACGCGGACGACGACGACGACACCCCTGAAGTGACCGGGGTAGATCTGAGAGCGGCGGTAGGCAGGCTGAAGGCCAAAAATACCGCCCCGGGACCCGACGGCTTGCCGGGTAAAGCCTGGGTCCTGGCCTCGAGGGCTCTCGGGCCTCGACTGGAGGCGCTCTTAAGCGCATGCATGGAGAGGCCAGTTTCCACTCCGTTGGAAGACGGGGAAGCTGGTCCTCATTCAGAAGCCAGGGTGAGTGATTGCGGGCCGCCTCGTCGGGCACCTGGTGAGGACGGGGCCGGATCTTGCGGAGTGCCAGTTTGGCTTCCGCAAGGGGCGCTCGACGGTGGACGCCATCATGCGCGTGAGAGCCCTCACGACGGGGGACGCGGTGTCCCGGGGTGGGGTGGTCGTGGCGGTGTCACTCGACATCGCCAACGCGTTCAACACCCTGCCCTGGAGCTGCATAGGGGAGGCACCGGGTGCCGACTTACCTCCGTCGAATAGTCGGGGCGTATTTGACGGACAGAGCCGTCATCTACCCCGGTCGCGACGGGAACTGGAACCGGCGAGAGATGTCGTGCGGTGTCCCACAGGGATCGGTTCTGGGGCCGCTCTTGTGGGACATCGGTTACGACTGGGTGCTGCGGGCCGACCTCCCTGATGGCGTCAGCGTAGTTTGCTACGCTGACGACACGCTGGTCCTGGCGCAGGGGAGGTCGCATCAGGCGGCGGCCGACGCGATGACACGCGGTGTTGCGATATTCGTGGAAAGGATCCGGCAGTTGGGTCTCGAGGTGGCATTGCACAAGTCCGAGGCCATGTCCTTTCATGGGCCCCGGTACGGGCCACCTTCGGGATCCCAACTGATGGTAGGAGGGGTTCACATCGGCGTCGAGAAGACGATGAAATACCTAGGTCTCGTCCTCGACAGCCGGTGGAACTTCGTCGAGCATTTCCGACGTTTGGCCCCCAAACTGGAACGGACCGGGGCCGCCTTAAAGCGGCTCCTGCCCAACCTGAGGGGGCCAAACGCCTCCTGCCGGAGGCTTTACGCGGGGGTCGTGCGGTCCATGACCCTATATGGGGCCCCGGTATGGGCGCGTTCACTGCGGCTTCGAGCCGCACACTACCTGAACGCGCCCCAAAAGGTGGTAGCCATAAGGCTTATCCGGGGATACCGCACGATCTCGGGCGAGGCAGCAAGCCTCCTTGCCGGACTGCCGCCATGGGGTCTGGAGGCGATAGTCCTCGCGCGCCTGTATGACTGGCGCGCGGAGGCACTACGTCGGGGGGAAACTCTGCACCCGCGGCAAATCGCGGCGGAGCGGACGGACCTCCGGCGCGATCTCATGGCGGAATGGAAGGCGCGACTATCGCAACCCAGCGCAGGGCACGCCACGATAGCGGCGGTAAAACCCCTCTTTGAGGAGTGGCTAGAGAGGCGTCACGGCGCTCTCACCTACCGCCTGACGCAGGTCCTCTCCGGACACGGATGTTTCGGGAGGTTCCTGCACATAATCAGGCGGGAGGAGACGCCCGGGTGTCACCACTGCGAGGATCGCCCAGAGGACACGGTGGAGCATACGGTGGAGGTCTGCCCCGCTTGGGCAGAGCACCGCCGTGTCCTCGTAGAGGCGATCGGCAGCGGCGGCGACCTCTCGCGTCCGGCCCTGGTGCAAGCCATGGTCCGGGGCGAGAGGGAGTGGGAGGCGGTCACCTCCTTCTGCGAAGCAGTCATGCTAGCGAAGGAGGTGGCGGGATGGGCGAGGGAGAGATCCTCACGCCTCAGCCGCCGAGGGAGACGCTCCGGGCGTCGGGAGCCGCGTGACGACTCCCGGCCACCGTAGGCGCGGGCCTGCGGGCGGAGAGCAATGGGTAGCTCTCCGTCCGATCAGGACCAGGCCCGTGCCGGACGGCGTGTTTGTGTTCCACGCGCGCCTCAAAGAGATGTCAGCGTAGTTGACGGGGCCCGACAGGGCCGAAGCCTGCCGGGGTAGCGGGATCGTCCGAAAGGGTTACCGCTGCCCTGGTACATAAAGGGCTAAGGAAGGAACACGGGTGGGTTTTAGTCAGTAAGAGTCTGACACTCCCTTCTGCTCCACCCAGAGCGGGAGGGGTCATTTGATGATTTCCCATCCTGAAAAAAAAAAAAAAAAAAAAAAGGGTTGGTAGTTTCGCCCACATTGATGGATATCATTTTTCCTATAAACACTATACTTCTAATACAAAATAACTATAGATTTTATTGTATTTTATTAATAATATATTTTATTACGACAGCTTTGACAACGACGTTTAATACGTCGCCATGGCAACCCTCCTTTCAAATCCTTACCAGCCTGTATCTTTTTAGCTGATTTTACATTGAAACTTCTGCAAAATTAATCCTGGCCAATTTCATATCTCAAATTCATATTTTCTACATGATGTTATTCTACGAGTTGACTTAATAGATCCACGCAATGCAAGGATCAGTTCGGATTTCGCCTCTAAAGCGAATACAACTAAAAGCCTGATACACCAGGGCTACCTATCCCGTCAATACCCAGCGTACCTCTCCGCTCCGGTACCTGACGGACCCTACCTACGAACCCATCCTTCTTCCTCCGTGAAGGCTTCCTGTTCCTATTGGACCGCGCCTCATCCGAGGGCCGCCTCACCTGGCGGGCTGACAGCGTCCCCGCCGTGCCTCTCTCTCCTGCTGCCGTGCTGCGTCCTGTCCTGCTGCGTGGGCCCTCTTACGGGTGTCCTCCGTGCCACACACGCACCAGCACCTGCCCACACTTTTACCTGCACGTGTACCTGTACATGCACCTGTACCTGCACCTGCACCTGTACCTGTACCTGCACCTGTACCTTCACCTGCACCTGGACCTGCACCTGTACCTGCACCTGTCGCCAGCACCTGTCTCGCGTCGGTCTACCTCCTCAGCTCCATCTGCATCTCCTCCTCAACCTCCTCAACCCACCTAACGTGCATCATCACCCATACACTCTACCTCCACATACTACACACGACTCTTCATTCCATCTCCTTCCTTACCTTGTAAATATATGTACCTTTTACAATTGTTTTCTACCTCCCTTTCTTTAATTTAATTTTACCTTTAATTTTAAAGTTTAGTTTTACTTGTCGCTATACGACACTACGTGTTAATCCAGGTTATAAACTACCTACTGTGTGCCAAATTTTATTAAAATCCGTTCAGCCGTTTTTACGCTAATCCCGAATATACATACAGAAAAACAGAGAAACGAACTAAAAATTCTACAAACCTTATTTTCGGCATCAGACTCGTTTCTCGTCGACTCGCAGCAATTCTTTTTTTTATGTTCAATGTTTAGTTTTGACTTCGTTACTGTTTTACTATATGTAAGTATAGATATTTTATTATATGTATATGGCGTGGATAGATGGCACCGCAGTACAGTGGACAGCGCCATCTAACAACTTGTTGGGTAAACGAATAATCATGTGATCGAAAACGCAAGCGAGCCCTACTGCTTGGACACGATCGTCGGTGGAGGGGATGCAGCGAGGACTGGCGGAGAGACCGAGTGTGACGACAGTCTACAGTGGACAGTCGAGCTCGGACAGTCTCGGCAATAGAGTAAAGTAATATATCTGGCAAACGCTCAGCTACCATACGCACGTGTTTGTTTCCGACGCAAGTGGGCGTTTCGGTTGATAATCACTAGTTTATTAAAGTTGCTTTAAATTCAAATTATCTTTTCGTTCGAGTACCCGCTCGCACATACGTAAACTATGTCGGATCGTGAAGAAGACCCGATGTTTCGCATCTCGGCCACCCAGTGATGCGACATATAGATCAACTAACGAAAAGTAATTAAAGGGGTTTGCACGTTATTTATCTGTATGTATCACACTAACATCTATTTAAAACTTGAACTGATTTTATTTTCACATTTCGTAACGCTGTATTTGCTAAGAAAAACCTACATTTAAAAAGAGCCCTCCGCGAGGGCTCCCGGCATCCCAATTGCGGGAGCCCTCCAGGAGGACTCCCGGCATGTCTTTATTTACTATCTTTGAGTAGGTATTAAATGTACATTGAGTTAATTGTAGACTAGAATGTACGATGCATGTCCATTATTTTAACAATTGTGAACACATTTGGGTCTGTCAATACAAGTGGTCAAATAAAACTTTCAGTCGAATAAAACTAGTACAAATTTAATTTAGGATCACAATAATAGAATACAAGTTTGATTTAAATTTTACAATATCACCTCACTAGTTAATTAAGGAGCAAGGTATGCAAACAAGGTTTAAGAGTTCCCTCAGAAGTAAATGCATTTCTATTTTTACCCCAAACAAATGCAAATATTCTTATCTTAACAAATCAGAGCTATTTTCTCAAAAACCAATTTACAACAAACAGAACAGAGTGTGTTCGAGGTTGTGAATTAATCTGCAGATGGATATTGCATCGCCGACCTTATCCTGCTGCCCACAATACAACATGTACGTATGCACCTATACATACGTACCTAATGTTAAAACTATTATTATACCTTACATATTGCATTCTCAAGTAAACAGTCGGTAAAAGAAGTTCATAGGTAAATCGAAACAGGAAACAAACAAACTATAAAATTTATAATTATTTAACAAACATTAAAATTTCCCATAAATACAACCTCTATGCAGCGACAGGTAATTAAAAACCATCATCGGAAGCTCATGGATTAACAACTTTATTTACAGAAATGTTAGAGATAAGCCGTTATTATGTTAACTAACAGGTTTCATTAACTGTTACAGAATAGGTATTAGAGATTGAAAAATGGACGGAGAGAAGCGCGTGTGCGCTACAACAGCGCGGTGCGCGGGCGCACGGTACGCCTCTACGGGCCGCAGCTGCACGCACAGCGCTTCACGCGCTTTTCGCTGTTCACCAAAGCGTCCACGCTACGGACTGAACGGGGCTGCAGATCTGCAACAACATCAAACATGGTATCATTTCAGAAGCTCGACATCGCATAAAGTATTACGATAGTCATCCTGTACAAATATAAATAGACAGGGACCGTGAGTGATGAACAAATCCCGGTCCCATACCCCACAACCCATTCTCTTAATGCTCTTGTAAACAAATTAGAGCAAGACATGTTGAGACTAATCCAGGGCAATAAACACAATTATGAGGAATCAGTGAGTGCAAGAACGACCCAATTACTTGAAATTACTTGCAACGACGTCAACTTAGCTGGGTTACTGTACACTACGCATTTCCTACGACGCCTATGTCGTCACTTAGCTATGATTTTGTTGACTAATCTTAATGGAAAATACAATAAACATTATTTGTTACATTCTGTATGAATTACAAGTCATTAATTACTAAGTAATTGATGTACATACAACAGTATAGTTCACTCGCTGAAATTCTTTTAATCTCAAATAACTGTTCCCTAATTAGTGAAACAAGGCTTGTTAACGAAGTTCACGACCGCAATCTGTCCACAAGTAGATTACGAGATAAACTTACTATGCTGTACTTCACTTAACGGTTCGTATAACAGCTACCTATCGTAGGTGTTATACGAACAGTTAAGTGACAATATACTGCTCTGAATATATATAACGACAACCTTATGATTGAAATTGATATAGGTATATGGTAACCTAAATAAAATCCCTTTGCACGTGCCGTTCGAATCTATTGTCCGATTATACTATTTAGATGAGCTCGCTTATTTTTAGGTAGGTACTCGTAAGATAAACATTGTAATAAATTTTCATGAAATTCATTAACAAAAATGCGTTATTTTTTTAACGAACATAAGTAATTTACTTTTTGCAACTTTATCTAGCGATCTTGAAATCTCGGAGCGTCCTTTGGCACTAGGATTATGTACGAATGAATGATGTTCATTGTTCAGCAAGTACATTGTACAAGTACCTCACCTGAACTTTATACGAGTTGGTAAAGGTACAAAGCGACTGAGTATCGTCCGTAATTTGTTACGTAGACACGCGACACTGATTTATTGGAACTGATGTGACTCATGTGTTTTTGTGGTAGACTTCGTGTCTATTCATTCATTTTGTTTAAGGAAACATTGCATGAATGGGCACTATGATTCTGCTAGCTGAGTGAGTGATAGTATTGGTCATGAAAATAGATAAATATGGTATTTGTTGTATTGGTATGTTTTAGCTTTGTCATTGTTAATATTATCTGAAGTTTTATCAGTGATAAAAACACGCAAGCCCATTAAATATGCACGTTGCTCGTGCTTCGACGTTACAAGTATTGTTGTTAAGTGTTCTATCAATAATTAACGAAGTTGAATTTTTAACAAGCTTAGAAATTGTTGAGTTACAACTTAGCAGATGCTCAGACAGACATAGACATGTCTGCTCTTGTAGACATCTACAAGAGCAGACATGAGCTGAGACGTGGTTAATTTATGACAGTTCAAGTTTAAGCTCTCCTTTGCTCAAGGTATTTTTCTTTGACAAAAAGTTTAAATAATTTAACAATGTTTATTAAACTTTCTGTACTGCCCAGTTTCTAAAATTCTTTTAAATTAACGTTTCAGTTAGAAATATAATTTAAATATGTATTGCAACTTAGTTTGTGAGCTCGTATCATAATATTGTTCTCTGAATGCAGATTGAAGAGAATTTTGCTTGAACAACATGAAGTCATGAAAGGATGCTTTCCACGTAATAATAAAGCAATGGTTTTCACCGTCGCCAGCATATCCAGGTAACCAGCTCGCAGTAGTGAAATACACAATTCCAAGTACTTACATAACTATCCGAAGTAATTTGGGCAGTTCCAGGTACAATTATAAGTTTATATATGCTACCTACAAAGTCGGTTAACAGATCCAGGAAAAGCTTCAGTCATTATTACCTAGTATTCGACTGCTAGCCTATGAGATTATGATATTTAGATTCGCTGGTCGACTAAGCAATAACTTTCTAAACAGTGAATCTATCTATCTATCCATGGATACCATACCTACTAATGTTTTCAATAATTTCAAACAAGTTGCAGTGCAATTGTGGTTACATCTGCTTACTGTTAGGTTATTTTTGCGCGTGGCCAAAATCGAACTAACGCCGCCATTTTGTTTTGTCCATACAATTTCTGTGACAATATCACAAATATTTACCAACAATCTGTCAATGTCATCCAGGCGCCCAAAGATCCTTGTAGCACTCTACGTATGAATGATCTCAAGCTGGGTACTTACAGTGCGGCCTCTCGTCCGAGGGCATGGGCATATCTTGAGGCAGCAGCAGCGTGCGGGGAGCGCGTGGCGCATGCGCGAGGTCGGACCGCGCCTCGCCCTGTTGCTCCTCGGCCTGCGCGCGCGCCTCAGCCTCGGCCTCGGCCTCCGCTGCCGCCGCCAGTGTCTTCACGATGGTCTTCACCTGCAAGAGTTAATACGTTCATTGAGGGAATAATTTAAAGCATAGAGTATGGGGTGAGTTTCAGTAGGAACATACGAGAAAGCACAGAGGTAGTGGTGGTATCCGAGTTACACTTTGGTTTACTTGTAGGAAACACTTAACTAACCTTTCTTCATAATGTCCCCTTCAAAACCACCACTGTTTACAATTTAATGTGTCTAATGCTGATTAGACACATTAACGTCGGGTGGGATAAGACGAAACCATTAAGATCACTTTCTTGTCTGTCCGTCACAGAGGTTTTTCTACACTCATGTTAAATTTTTCTCCCTTGAACTTTGTATTTCACAGTATTTACAGATATTTTCTTGCTTTTTTTCTACAATCCAACAAATGTAGTCTATAGTTAGAAACTAGGCAACCTTTAAGCCTGTCGTATCCCAGATGGCACAGAAATTTTTACTTTCGCTAGACCCTGTCGGCGCGACCTCCTGAACTCCCAAGTTTTTATTAACTAAAATACTTCTGTATTGAAAATCTTGCTCCTAAAAATACACTCCCTTGGGTACAGAACATTTTACTGTATTATCAAACTACAGATCGAAATATAAGAATATACAATGTAGGTACGAGTCACTTAAGTGAACATGTCACCGAAAATATGTCTCCTTTTCAAGTCACCACAGGCACATAAATATGTACGTAGGTATAGCAAACGAAAGACAAAACAAAGACAAAAGAGGTTCTAAGTATTTATAAACATGGCTATAGTGTTTCGTATAAAATATTACATGACCAAGTACTTTAGGATGTAAAGGTACATACAGGTGTTCATCCCTTGAGAGAAGATGGGTAGGGTCTTAACTCAATGTAAAACCGGAGAATATTTAAGTAAGTGAACCTCAGATTTAATAAACATGTGTTATAATTCAGAATCTTATAATGACAAAGCACAGAGGCAACACAATCAGCGAGTGGTAGAGGACACTTGAAATTTCACGAAGTGAGTGAGGTGTGGAACAGAAATATAACTTTTGTTCACTTACCTAATATAACGTTATTAGTAGCTATGCGTTTATATAAAGAGTGCAGGGTGGGAAGGACATCGACGCGTTACCATGGATACAGTACATTATGATTCTGGACCCCGCGACAATTACTCTGCTATTATAAAAAAAAAATGCTGCTGCATTTTAAACGGGTCACTGGCACGCGTGACATAGCTTTACCCTTTTTTATCGTGGGGAAATCCTCATGGATAGGCTCCGTCTGTGAAGAACGGAGGGTTATGTCGGACTCCTACCGACTAAAACCTCACTGTTCCTTCCAGTACCATGAGTCGGAGGCCCGGGAGATACTTGTACATTCGCCGCACCCCCGACTGGTATCAGCCCGCCATGCCTAACGGGCCCCATAACCAAGTGCGGCCGATCCCACGACCGCACGTCCTTCCATTAAGGCGCGCATATTGCGTGCCACCTCTTGAGCCTGACTGCTCGAGCAACGACAGGCCCCAATTTCGCCGCCCGCAGACCCCTTCTTATGGTGGCCGGACATCGTTAAGCGCCCTTCGACGCCCGGCTGCTCTTCTGGTGCGGGTGGAATGAGGGGTATGGTCTCTCTCCCTCTCCGCCGCCTCCTTTGCATGCATCACCTCCTCACAAAAAGAGGCCACATAATTCCACGCGTTTTCGCTTCCGACCATGGACTGAACCACGGCTGGAAGGGAGAGATCACCTGCACCAAGTGTCGCGACCAGGGCACAGCGCTGTTGGGCCCAAGCTGAGCACTCCTCCAGCGTATGTTGCGCCGTGTCCTCGTGGCAGTCCACACAGGGATGACATAGCACTACCCTGAAAGCATAGCCTTGGTCTGTGCCTACCTATGCTACAAAGCACATTGAATATTCTCGTACAACACCGGTCAATACTGTCAAATTTCCTGCACTTCTCGGTGTTTGTGGCTAAGTATACATTGCCATTTTGTAACGGAATTACCATCTTGACTTGTCTATTTGCCGCAAAAACACACGTACAGATCATTGTCAAACAAATTCACAATACCTAAGTAGGCACTAACATAGCCTACTTGTTCAAGTGTCACAAAAAACAGTGTTGGTAACAGTTAACAATTTTTTACCGTTACATGACACTTGAGTATTGGTTTTGGGTTTAGGAAGGTCAAATAAAACGGCACTTACTCGTATTATAATTACATTTCGTCAATTTGCGTCGTTGTCATTGAAATCTTACCTACCAGCAAAACTTCGATTTCAAGGTGGAGTCTCTGTACATACCATATCTAGAGCGCACAGTTGAATTATATCGATATCCCACAGGAAGTTCCACCAAATAACCCATGACCGTTTGTCTGTAGAAACTCATGTTGACGCATATTTATTTAAAATTGAAAGTTTTAAATATCAACATGGCGTATGACCCAAATTATCACTCACGTTTGCACATAACCGAAATAGATAGAAAAAGAGAGAATAAAATCCAAAGCGAGGCAACACGGCTTCAAAATAAATAAAACAGTGAATAGATGTGCAAAAGGGTAATTTTGTTTGAAGTCTGTTTCTACCACAAACAACACAGTGGCGGTCAGTATAACGAGGTTGAACTCAGTAGGTATGCTATCGATCTGTTGAACCGTCTAATTGTCATTTAAACAAAGGATAGTGAACACCTCGCTGGTCGGCACTTCGCACACAATACCGCCGCGACTACTGAAACACACTTACCTCACTAATATCCAGGTATCTAGTTCATGGGGCCAACACTGAAAGCATTGTGTGTGTATGAGACAAATTAATTTTCAAGTAATTTGCGATTCACAAATTAGGTACTTGAAAATTCACAAATCCATTCATTTCATTGTCTCACAAATTGTGAACATTGATAGATTCTATACTATAAGTTAGTGAAAAATTAGATTACAATAGTGTCAGTGACCATAGTGTGAGTAAGAAACATTCTAACATTGTTCTTTTAACAAAAATAGAAATAAAGTTCGTAAAATATATACTGAATCAACACATCAAAAACCGATAGCCGAAAAACCGATGTGATATCGGTTGTCGTTTGGATTCCTACGAAGACACTTTAGGAAATAAGACACAATGGCGCCGATTCCCTTGTTCACAAACTAAACTAAATTTAAGTTCAGTGCATCCTTTTCTTTCTATTTCATTAAGAAAAGGATAGAAGATAAATATTAGTTTAATCTTGTCAAATTAAGATACTCCATAGACAAATTAGACGTGATTAAAAACATAGCTAGGTACTAAAAATACGTCAATTTACGTCAGGCGCTGACAAATTTGACAGAACTAAACTAATATTTATCTTCTGTCCTTTTCTTAATGAAATAGAAAGAAAAAGATGCACTAAACTTATATTTAGTTTAGTTTGTGAACAAAGGAATCGGCGCCATTGACCACTATTGCCACCTATAATGACTAAAAATGCTGTCCCTATTTGACTGTAATTTTAATATTTAAATAAACGTTATACGTCTGCGTTACCTTCTGACAGGGCCTCAGCTACAGTACCTACACAATGCGTTGTCATTCAATACATTTAATACGAGGATAATAATTAATAACCAGATCTCTGCCTACCACTTCATCATTTTCCTCTTAATTAACTGTATAAAACTGCGCATCTTCATTAATATTAATTATTTAATATCTGTGGTATTGACGTGTGCTACCAAATAAAAACCTGCTACAAAAACAACGTACCTACATGCTAATAGTTACACAATGTTATTACTGAAATAGCAACGATTTTTTGAATATTTAAGGTCTGTTACGAGCTATTGTCAAAAATTTTTTTTTTTTTTTTTTGTAAATTTGTGTTCACAGTTAACGAAAGCTGATAACGTCGATGAATTTGAAAAAAAAATTTGTTCAATCGACGAGTATATAATAGATATGAACGAAGAATGAACGAATTTATCTTTGACTATTTCTATGCAACACAAGTATAATACAGCACGCTATCAGCAAGCATTTTCAATGTTCTGCCTATTGTCTTTCTAGCAACACTCAAAGCCGCAACGGGCCGCAGCGCAACACATTTTCATACAGAAAACTACGGTGCGGCCCGCCTGTAGTTTGTATTGGATCATAGAAAATGTACGAAAGTGATGAAAGAGGATTTTTGCCATGCGTTGCGTTGTGGCGCAGCCTCGACAGTCCTTACCTCCTGCATGTCATTGTCGATCTGCTGCTCGCGGCGCTGGTTGGCCGCGGCGTCCTCGGCCGTGCGGTGGATCATGTGCAACTCCTCGGGGCTCAGGTTCCACGGCAGGTTCATTTGCACAGCACCGTCGAGGGGCATCTTCTGTACCTGCACACAACAAAGAATGAAATTCCACTTTAAGAGCACGGGATTCCATTGCATACTGAAAAAGGATAATTATTTTAATCGTTAACTAATGTTACGTAAGCTTTCTACATACGGATACAAAAATCTTGATCAACTAAATAAGGTGATGCACCGACATACCTACCAAAGGTATTAATTGTATGCGTAAAAGGCATAATCAATACAATATATGTAATTCCCTTTTTAAAAATATATTTTCAAAAGTATTCTCTGCTGTCAATGTCCTCGCTGTGGGTCTTACGACGGAAACCGTTGAACTCATGCGTTATGTATATTTAGGAGATCAATTGGTGCCAGTTTCCTGTGTGCACATGACAAATATTCATTTTGTTTATATGTCATAGCTTAACGAGTCGACATAAAACATGCTTAAAATACATATATATACATTCATGGTATTGTAGTGATGGTCAATTAACCGTTGGAGCATTAGCATCGTTAATCACGAATCTATACTACCGTATGAGGTAATGAGTTTATTGACAAGCAACAATGTCATAATCAATACATCTATCAAGTCTCTATTAACATAGTCACAAAAAAAATTAAGATGCATTCAAGAAGAATATTAAGGACCTACCTCAGGCTGGTCGAGTTCTTGTGTGGGGGCAGACTGAGGAACGAATTGGTGGAGCACGGTGGGTTGCTGGAATAAAGAAAAATAATGTGTCAATCAAAATCTTGTAAATTGTGTTCGCAATCCTTGACAGCGATGCAGGTACCCTTGTATAACAATCGTAAGGCACGCATGGACCGCGTCGCCATGCTAACAAGCCGAGTTCTTTAACCTCTACTGAGAAAACGCTTCAGTGATCTCAATGTAAGGTTTTGTATACATCCACTAATTCTTTATTCATTCGTTTATTTATATGTAAATCCTTTGTTGTAGATATTGAAGTACAAAGGATTCTTCATTTTACGCAGCAGGTTAGAGCTTAGTACTTAACCATGCAATTTCAATCTAGAATGGGTATTCTATGCAAATTGAATTTCAAAGAAATAAAATCAACAGAAGCTAGCTGCTTAAATAAATATTCACTTTTGACGTGGACATCTACATGCATTCTAAATAAACATATGCATCTATGATAAATAGCCTGTTGATAAAGTCTATTTTAATCGTTTTCTAATATAGTTACAGAGTTACGGTGTTACGAGTCTTCTCTGACATTCATTCCTGACATATTTATTATTACATAATTACGATTCTTTACGTGATACATAACATATGTAAATAACTCAATGTTGTTGGCCAGTGCTATTATCGAAGCACGTCCATACATAATGATACACTAAAGCTTCCGTGTAACATCGTCTCAATACTCGTTACAGAACTTGTAAATTGCTTGCTAACGGAGTATTTTTTGCATCAAGTTCTTAAAAGTTTTTCGACATCGATCTTCTTGTTCGAGATTTTAAATTAGTGTAGCGAATTCCTTAATATATTCCAAAGAGATTAATTTAATTTAATTGAACAAAAAACTTTTACAATACATTGTTACTTCACTGTGTATTTATTTTTACTTTTCCGATGATATAATCGTGTATTTAATTTAATGATTAAAAGTGATCCAGGCCATGTAACTTCTGTTACATTAAAAAGTATGTTGCACGTATGTACTGAGACAGATAAAGACTTTAGTTACGCTAACTTGCGGCTATTAAAATGAGCTCTATACTCATTTGCGAGTATAAACAGTGGAGTTGTTCCATAATATTTTATTTATGTTTAACCGTCAATGAGACCTATATTACCTACAGTACCGTAACTTTTGTAGCAGACAACACAGTCAATTTTTATTACAACCCCATATTCTGTTTGTGACCTTACATAGCGTATACAAAAACTTTTAATAAATGTAGTCCATCGAGCACAAAACATTGCCTGTTGCTGTTTATTAAGCAGGCACTGTATACGTATATTTTTTAATACCATCAGCTATGGATGGAAGTGCAAGGAAGCGCACTATATTCAGAAACTAAACCTGATCAGCATGCGATATGCACTGCTATCTGTCAAACAGGAGGCTATGTCGACGACAGTAGAAGTAAGTATGCCTAGAAGTATAAGGATAGGGCTCCCGTGTGATACTTACTTCGTTCTGGTCATGGCCTTGTGGTGGTGGGGGTGGTGGGGGCGCGAAGGGTCCCATGCTCTCCGGCGGGGGGGGCATGTTGTGCGGCGCGGGGATGGCGATCACGCGCTGGACATGGATGCGCATCTCACGGGGTCCACCCATCTGCTCCTCCGAGGAGTCCCATGGCATCTAAACCAAAAGAGAAACAATATTGTAAAATGCTGTTCTTATAAATATTTATTTGAAACTTTATCACAATGGTGGCCACTGCATATTTTATGAGACCTCTAAATATAACCTCGACTAATATCTGTCCATAATAATAGAGTCACCTAATAAAACGATACCAAGTTATCTGTGATAAGTGCATTAGCATTGTAATATGAAATTACTGTGAACAAAGGATAATGGAGGCACGATCATATCGGTTATGAATAATGCATGCCGTACGTTGCGCAAACGCAGCGGGAGCGTCACATCTCAGAGAGATAAACACGGGCGACCAGGAAGCAATGACCGCTGACACCCGAGGACGCGCGCCCGCGCCTACCCGTGGCCTGCCCGAGCCGCGCAAAACCATGCTGACGAACTCTTCGCGTCACGCCTTATAGGCACCGATGTGTCAAAACTAATAAACAACCACCCAACAATACAAGAAATTGTCAAGATAAAATATATTAGACCTTGGCCTATGTAGGTTCAACAAGGCGTCTGATATTAAATATGCAAAAATAAAAACATTAACTCTGATCCGGTACCGATCTATCCAAACTTAGATGTTACAAGCTAAATGTTAGAGCAACAAAAGATCTCGCAGCAAAAACCTAACCGTTGTGTGGACAAAGAAGCTCAACGAACATTGAATTAGGATAATGAATATTAATATTCTAATGATGATGCCGCCTGATGCGGAACGAGACAAAAACACGGAAGCAGCGACGAGCACCGTATTGTCCATTCATCCTTGTGCGTTGGCTCCTCAGACTCATTGCAGAGTGTGGACACGAGCTGTGCGTTGTGAACCATTGTCAGCTGTTATTGATCACAAAGAACCGGCACCGGCCACTTCGTTATCAAGCAGACTAGCATGATTGAATTAATTAGCGTCATTAGTTTCGCTGACGGATTTATTTTAAACTGGCTCCAGCCTTCTATCGTCGACATATCTACACTTGTTACCAGTTTCTTACATATTAAGATACTGTTCGTTTATGTACCACAGGATGAGAATGCTCACCCGTACCTATCTTTTATACCAACGTATTAAGGATCGCTGAATTTATCATAACATTCCTTACTCTAAAGATGGTAGCCGCCAACTCTAAACTAATGAGTTAAGAGACCAAGCTCTGCTACACATCGATCCAATATCAATATTTTAAGGAAATAAAAGTTCCTAGGAACGATGAATGGATTGCGTAAAAGACGATATAAAAGGGGACGATATAAAGGGGGCTAATGAGATAACTTCTAATAAAGAAGTACAAAGAAATGGGATAAGCGCAGGCGGATCATGATGGTTCTTAGAATCGGAATTGTGGCCGAAAAAGTCACAAAATTATTGGTAAACTATAAATTTACGGATCACAACACTCATGAATCGGTTGTGATATGAGAAAAATATAACAGGAAATAAAATAATTGTTATGAAAAATCATGAATCTAAATACAGAGATTCAATCATCATAAAACAGTGTAAATGTCACCTAATTTAATGCATTGACACACGAATAAGGCAACTGCAAAGTTTTTGAATAAACATTTTCGTGCCCAATTGATATCGCAATCGGATGATATCGATTCGAGGTGGCTTCGTCCGCAGCTCCTCGCCTTGGCTGCTTCCACTCCTTTCGAGCCACATTCACATCCACTATCCGCATGCTAACTGCACTTCCGTTTATAATATAACGATTTCCGTCCCAACTAACCGAAACCTGTTCACTCATTACCATTTAATATATATAGAACATATTTTAACGCGTTACATATGCTAATTATGTGTGCTGCTATAGGTACTTACGCGGTAAATGCTTTATTTATTACTTCTTAATATTTACTCGCGTTGCGATTTGTTTAGTTTCGAAACTAATCGGACGTGTATTTTTAATCATTTTATATTAATCTTCCGCATTATTATACATATATTTTAAGGCTATGTTTTATTCAAGAAGCGAAGTCGACAGTCTAAACAACTGTTTAAAAGAAAATAAAAAGCGAAAAACGATGAATATCGAAAGTATATTAAAATGTCAATGAACGTCTATGTTATTCCAATTTATCATTCTATTTGCATAATTATTTAGAAAAACATTTTAATAAAGCAGTAATAGCGACACGGAGCAGACTGACCACTTTCGTCCAAACATTAGTTAGCTGCGCATATTTAAGTTTTCTCACAAACCGTGGAAAATGTATTCTGTTTACCGTAAGTATGTTTACATTAACGTCTATTTTAACTTTATTCATTTACTTAAAAGTGTTATGTAATCACCGGACCAAGACAGATCTCGGAAGGTCGACAGCTTACCCTGTATTTCCTGTATACACACGCACACACATTGTGCTTCTAGGCTTCTATGCAAGATATGTTTTGGAGCCGACCTCGAGTGTTTGGTTCCGGATGCTTTCTATTTTGAAATATCGCTGCAATTAATCGTTTATTAGGTTCTACTACCAAATAAGGATGAAGAAACCAGAAGTTCATCAATATTCGTTAATAGGAAGGACATTCGTGTAAAATATCAAAATCGAACATGCATATTGAAGAGCGACATTAGTATTTTTAAGCTTGTGACCAAAACTCTAGCATATTGGTATTGACGTAGGTATACGTAATGATTGTTTTGCGCTTTATTACAAACTAGCTGCGCCCCGCGGTTTCACCCGCATAAGTTTCGATCTCGTGGGAATATCGGGATAAAAAGTATCCTATATATTAATCCTGCTTATAAACCATCTGCGTGCCAAATTTCATCCAAATACGTTTAGTAGTTTTTGCGTGAAAGAGTAATAAACATCCATCCATCCATTCATACTAACTTTCACGTTTATAATATTAGTAGGAAATAGGATAATAGCGATGTCTGAACTCTATGGAAGATATTGCTTTGCGCACCTTTTTTCTGAAGTATTCAACATATATGTATACATAACAACAATGCGATCAATGCTTATTGCAGTAGAGTAAAGACCGCTAGATTAGAGCAGCTATCAGCCAACCAGTTTGCTGCAATGTGCGTCACTTGCGCATGTTTTTAATATGCACTTTATTTTTACCACATAGTCTGTCCAATAGGATCTTCAATCTTCGTTAAACTACTTCCTTATTACAATATATTGGCAACTAACAAAGGTTATCTATTAATGTCTACACGCTGTACTTGGAAATATGGAAAACTGCGGAGGACAATATGTTTAAATAACCAGAACTTGCTTTTGTAAAATTACATAACCTTACACATTCGTCAGACACGTCAAATCAACAATATACTGAAAATTATAAGTTTACAACAAGTATCGGCCAAGTATAACTTTCTCTATGTAGCATATACCTACAACATAGTAGATGATATAGAAACGATAAAAATAACTCAGTAATAAGTAGGTACGAGTAAAGTACGATAATACGCGTAAGACAAAGTTGCGTTAAATGTTTACCCGCAGTTGTTGGTAGGTACATTATCCTTGAACAAATCGTGCTCTATGTCTGTAAATGTGCAATTTGAGGTGGTTATGCTCTGAACACAAATTAAACTTTTAAATATGTAAACACTCTTTAAGTAATAATTATCTCAATTCAAGAATAAACTTACTTCAAATTATGTACAAACAAAGAATAACTAGCATACCTAGGTCCTATTTTAATACATTGGTTACATGGGTATAGAAAATAATCAAGAGCCCATACCTAACGAATAAAACATATAATCACGATTGATATCGTTGATGATTGAATGATAACAATCTATATAGGTCCACCTTAACTATGTAACGGTCGCCTTGTGCCGATGAGAACAACATCACTTAATGTTGGTTAATGTAAGTGGAACAAGGTTCATGAGCGTTCGTAGTCACCGGTGCATCAAATTATACGAATAATTGCACCGCGGCGGACAGCGCGCCCGCAGCCGGCGCGCGGGGCCCACCGCGACTCGCAGCCGCCTGCGCCGCCGCGACACGCTACAAGTTCAAGAGCGACTCAAACATAGTGATCACAAAAGAATAAATAAGAATCTACACAAATTGGGCACGAATGGTATCGATCGGTGGTATATATAAAAATGTGTTGTTCGAGCGCGGCTCATACACTCGACACACCCCGCATCATGCACGCGTATCTCGCGCTAGTGATCGCGCTGGCGGCGCCCGCGCTCGCCGCGCCCGCCCGCCTCGGCTACGAGAGAGAGATAGACTCCTCCAGGATGAACCTGCTGCACAAACGCCTGGAACCCTACGTACTCGACGGAGACTATGTCGCCTCGCAGAAGAACAGAGTGAAACTTATCACCAGGCCGAGTCCCATCGACATCGTAGCCGATGATAATGTGTTATTAGAATCGAATGTGTTAAGTATAGTGAGACCGGCGAAAAGAAACATGGAAAGCCAAGTGAGTGATGCGCTGGTTCGGCAGCGGCGCGGATACAACCTGGAGAATGTGAGGGTTCCGGCGCGGTACCCGTACCTCCCAGTGCCGAACTATAACCGCTTCCGGCGCTGGGGCTAGTGGCCGCTCGCCGCCTGTGCACGCCTTCACCAAATGTCAAGGCTGTGCTGATAGCTCCCTGTGACTAGGACGAGCCGCGCGCGCATCCCCCGGACGTGCGCGGACCAAGCTCAGACTGTACTTAAGTTTAATGTTATTTATATGAAGTGGCTGTGATCGAACGCTCAAGTTATTCCGTTACCTGAACGGTTCAGTGGCAACGATTGACAGAAAATAGATTTAATATGAATTGCACGACAATAGTGTAATTAGAAGTTATGTAATATATACTATTAGATAATACACGATAATATTTAAAAAAATATTTTTGATTTTATCTGTACTGATGTTGACACACGTGAAAACGTTTAGTTCAATTCGGTTTTAAATCCTCTCTCGGAATCAGTTATGATATTCTTGCGCAATCCCTGAATAGGTAATCAGATCATGATTTTTAATAAATATGGTTTTTATTTAAGGTGAGTATTTTGAAATCGTCAATTTCAAATTATAATTGACAAACATTCGCTCGAAAGAATTCTTAATAGTGAGCATAGATTCACGTCAGTGAATTAATCTTGGAAGGTCACGTATTTGAAGAACTTTTTGTACCCATTCGAAATCTTTTATATACTTATAATGGTATTTGAAACGTGCTATGCAGACATCTCTGCATATTATATAATAGGTAGGTGGCCAAGTACCTACCTACTAATAATACAATCAAGATATCGCGTGTAAACACGAATAGTCTCGCAGTCCGGCGCAGGTACCTATGTATTACAGTAATTAGACCCTATCATTTAGTAATGGGAACAATGAAATATAATGTATGCGAGGTTAAAATACAGTTGCTACAATCGGTGTCAGCCAGGCCTGTTCTTAGACATTAAAGTTGAACACTGACTAGTTTCTGAAGCCATGCTTGAATTGTTACAGTAATTACTTATTCAAACAATTGTTGCTCAAGCCGAGCCGATTGGAAATAATTAGCTTCGTGCGGTTAACTGCTCATATCATCACGGCGAAAATTCTAATCGACACACTTTCTAATCGAAACTTGTGCCTTTGTTGAAAAGCTAATGAAAGTCACTTGCATAAAGAGAATAGTTCATTTGTCTTTATTACAGAAAGCAGTCTTTAAGATAATAGACTCCGATTTCTTTTCTCTGTCTACGGATTTCTGCAAATAATGGTAACATTCGTGGTGCCTAACGGCTTAAAGCTTATTGAACTTTTTAGAGTTACGATAGTGAATCATTGAAGAATTTCATTGTTCAGCTGTAAAATATAAAGAGGTTTTCTTTTTTGACGTTGGAGTCATATTAAGCTTCTGAATGCATTTGGAACAAGTTTTGAAGACGATTGCTGTAGCGGAGATTTAAGTGTCCGTGCGTCATCTGATTCAAATAAAACCTAAAACTACTTCATCGCATAATGCTAATAAGAACAAGATACATAACATCATACAAAAAAGCGGAAAACCATACTCGTTTTAGCGAAAAAATAACGCAATCTTTAATGTTGTAATATCAATATTGTAACATGAAACAGTCATCAAAATAAAAACCTATTAATAATAATCTGTAGTAGCGCCTCTAAACTTGCCTCATCACTTATATTTCAATGGAACTGATGCGGTGTAGGCAAACCAGCGGGAACAATTTGAAGGCATCAATTTTAATACAGTCTATTAACATTGAATACACGTCTAAACTTAATGTTGGGTAGTTATTTTCTATAATAAAAATATACGGTCTTACATAAAGTTCCTCATTAAATAACTGAGAGCTCCAAGGTAATGTTATCTTTTTAAAGTAAAATTCAAATCAGAGCTGGCTGGGTACTTCCGAATGTAGGTGCAGGGAACCTTGACGATAACCTCATACGTAACCGGGCGCAGAATATACGCAGTATTCATGAAAACTTTAGGCACTTTGTATGCACAAGAATTTCACGAGACGAATCAGTAGAACGTACCGAAACAAAGAGATTAGGAAGTAACAATGAGAAGGTTGAGAATGTCGTTATTGGGTGTTGTGGCAACTGGCAGCTAGTCGTCGGGCTGTGCCGAACTGTCGTCGTGCAGTCTGCGGAGGCGGCCCTCTCTCCCACAGCGAGCCCCCCTCGGCCTACGACCGGGACAACTACCCTCCGCCCCCGCTCTTAAGTCCTACACAATTACTATCAGATGCTTTCACTCAAACGCTCCATAATAAAAACATCTTAATATTTTACGATGACAGATTTCAACGTAAGTAAATACTTATTTAAAAGTAGTATGCTTTATTTATTTTTATTTATTTGGTATGGTGGACGTGCTGATATAACAAAGATGATATTATTGTCTTTTAGATTTATGTTCAACCAATTGTAATATCAAGTACTTAACGGGTTAGCTTATCAGAGTCCAATACTCATAAAACTAGACATGGTCCTTTCTCAAGTCACGCTAATACACCTCAATTTTCAGTCGTAGCTATTTACCTACTCTTCCAGTAGATACCATAGAGGGCATACGAGCCCTCTGAGGTTATGGGAGGAATCAAACAACGGCACGATTCCTTTAAGTTTATATTGACAGAACGTCTTTACATATTTCCGACTAAACTAGCACTGACTGTTCTAAACAAAAATCCTAACTAAATATTTGACACCTTATTTTAAACTAGCTTGAAGGTTCGAATGGAACCCGCGCTAAATTATAGCTGGCTTGCACAATATAAGGTTGCTTTCGGCAGACGACCTTTACACCTGTACCTAACATTTTAAGATAATACAGGTACGACTGAATCTTTTGATACATTGGATAAACTTCATGCAAGCATTATGCGACCTCATAAGAAAGTGTATAATATGGCTGGTGAATATAAAATTGTGGGTGAGTCCGGGAAAAGTTACATTTCACTTTTAAAATTAATACAGGTGAAAAGAAAGTTCTCATAAGAGTACAGACGTCGCTTTCACAGTTGACTCGTGAAGTAAAATAATGCTTAACATTCCATATATTTAGATTTCTACTGTAAACATCTAGCAAACCGACTTTCACATCCCTTTTATCATTTATGGGTTGAATAGACATAGAGCTAGAGTAAAGATATACCTTTTGACTAAAGGAGATGCGGACTGCGGTCGCATTTCATCTACTAGATAGATATTATGACCAGTCCAAGCCCCAGACTAAGTAGTAAAGTAGACACAGTTATTATTTATATTAATAGAAAGCAGAATATTCAAATGAGTTTCAGAAGCCTGAAAATCGAGACATTAATGACAAAAATATTAAAATTTACCTCAATCTTTCTAAAATAGAATTAAAAAGCTTTTTGGACGAACCAATTAGATTAGTGTAATAATTTACACCTAACTGTGACAAAATAGATTAATGTAATAATTTACACCTAACTTATGGCAAGCTCATAATTTCCACGCAGAAGAAATAATTGTATGAAGATTCTCGAAAGTATTAATTTAAACCATTCTTACAATACCCCTATACAAACAGTACTATACCTTTCTTTAGAAAGGTTTCTCTCAACGTTTCATGCCTTTCAAAGATACAAAGGTGAGCGCTTATTTCTGTTCGACAATAGTTTAGCTGTCAGACGTGTAAAAACATTATGTACAGTTAACTTTCTGTGTGGGATGACCGATTTGGCCGACTGGCACCTAATTATTGTGTTATGTAGGTACTCTCACGATCTAGTACCGCTACTCACTAGCTATACAAGCGACTGAGCGGTACTTGCACTCCTTTTACATACACGTATTATTTGTAAAACGACTATCCAGGACAAAACTGAGCCGTTGTGCCTCGACAACCATCTGTTTAAATAAAAGTAATAATTATATACTTCCTCGTCTGTCAACCTAAATTGGTTAGTAAATAGCTCATTATTTTTATTGCGAGTTGACCTCATTTGTGATCAGCTATCATCCATCTCAGCTCATTTAGAATGAGAGTAGCCAACAGCTCCCCTGCGCTATCTCAAATCGAATTTGTTTTCTTCGAGATAAAAATGCAAGACGTATTCTTATAAGTTTGGAACGAAACCGTTTTGTATGTTTTAAGCTTTTTGAGGATAAGGAAACGCTTTAGCGATGATTGATCAGTTCCCATTGTACAAAACGTTAGAAACTTTCACGTACCTATATACTAGAGTACAAATCAAAGTCAACACCTATCTTAAATTAAAACTACATACGTGTGAAAGAATGTATTATGGTATACAGACAATTGTGTACATTTCTACTTTACTACCGTTCTATGGGCTCCGAAGCTTAATACCAGAATCGCTAAATACCAGATTCGCAAATTACCAGATTCGCAAAACACCGGATTCGCCATATACCAGATATGCAAAATACCAGAAACGCAAAAAAACAGATTTTGTCATAATGGGTTCATAAAAATCTGATATTTATAATAAACATCAAAATATCCGATATTTGATATATATCCGATATACTCGTCTAACAGATATAATTATACAGGCTGATTTTTTAAAGACCAGCCAAATTTAAGGATGTGGTACAGACCATCAAACTGAACAACTTTCTCCATGGGACCCACATCGTAATCGCGAATAAAAATTCAGCCGTCCCATACATTTAGGTCGAGTAGGTATTGAAGTTTTCTATGGCACAGCTGATAAAATTTTCGCGATTACGCTATTTGTCCCATGGAGAAAGTGGTTCAGTTTGATGGTCTGTACCACATCCTTAAATTTGGCTGGTCTTTAAAAAATCAGCCTGTATTGTGTATAATAAAAATATGCGATTTTCATCCTTTACGAGTACCTACTCGTAAGTGTTCTAGTTGTAGGATAAAAGTTAGTTTTTGATTATTTGAAGTTGTTATGATAAAAGTGATTTGATGAAGAATAATTATTAATCAGTCAAATACAAATTATAACATTATTTTTAGTGGCTAATCATAGTTTTTATTTCAGTATGCCACGTTAAACTATAGTTTTTGTCAAGTGCTGTTAGGGTAAACTTTGAATCTGCAATATTTCTTGTTTTGACAATAAATACCAATCGATATAAATATCAATTTATATATCAATTGAATTATATCGTGATATATTTATCAGCGAACCCGAACTACAAACTCTTTAAATCAAACATGATATTTAGCACTTCTTTCTTCACATCTTTCTCATAGATAGCTTCAATGCCTAAAGGGCAGACGCAGAGAGCACGCTATCGTAAGTTTAATTTCCACCATAGTTAGTAAATTTGGTTGTTAACTTTGTTGTTGGTTGTGGTAGAGCGCCTCAAAAAGCAATAAAATGTTTCATATCTGGTCGAAACATCGCAGTGGCGAGCGCCCGCGCCCTACGTGATCTTGTTATAGTGCTGGCTTCAGAATTCCAATCTGTTATTTATGTTCTGTCTTTGATATCCTCACAAGCATAACACAGGAAACAACAACACAACATTAACCGATATTTCGAAACACAAAAGAATACGAATTACGACTAAACACGAACGTTTTTCCGAATTGTGAAATCGAACGCCAAAAAGAACAAAAACTACAATATAAGACGAAATGAATACATAATTAACATAGAAACATATTGCATTTATATGTATACCGAGCTTACCTATCCAAGGCCTGACTTATTAAATTGAAATACTTAACGTAGATATAAAATAATAATATTATTCACCGCATAAATCAAACTGGTCGTAATCATCTATGAATGATATCAACGTGGGATGATGTAGATATTATTATAGTAATTGCTACAGAAATTACTTTGAGCAGGAAGTGTGAAATATATATGTACTTAACTAGTCAAAGATAACTTGAACTGACATGTGGACAAATTACCACTTTAAAGTGAGCAATAAGCCCCGGCCACGAGGTGGAACTCAATTGTTTGATAGCTTGACACACTGTCGAACTACACTTCATACGTTTCAACATCGCATCGCGGAGAATTTATTTTTCTTTTATTTATTTCATTAGCTGTCTTGTCCGGGCGTCAGTTCCAGGCAGCCCCTTTGGTGTATTATTGTAAATGTCATGTCAGTAAATGTGTCGTCGTGAGACAACATGACTATACCTTTACTCTATGTGGACCCTTATATTCATGTAAGGTATACGTGTTGAAGCTACAAAAAAGGCACATAATGAGCAATTATGTAAAGGTAAATATCTGGTTTCAGACTTTTATGACCCTGGATCGTTATCAATAAGCCAAAGCTTTATTAAACTGCAAGCTGTGCCTACCTAAACAAATCGTACTTACAGATTCTGTTACAAACTCCTACAAGGCTGGCCTTGAACATGAAATAACATATTTTCTCAGTTATCTATTACTTAACGGTCTATTACCTGGAACTGATCAATGGCATAGCATCCAAATCGTTTTATGTAACACCCATATCGTTGGCATAATAACACAACGTCATGTAAGCAGGTTTGTGTTGTTTATCACACAACTCTACATATGTTTATTTTTAGTAGTAGTGATTCATTTTTCTTTATCTAATTAATGTACCTACCGACGGAACACATTTACTACAGACGAGTTGATTAATTAATATCGAAGCAAAAACTAAGAGAGGTATAAAAACATAATCTCGGAGGATTATAACGAGGCCTTCAATCAATGATCAAAACTTAATTATAACATCTGTCCCACGACCCGTGTAATGGGGCGGGCACGAGGCGAGGCTGTGCGTCTCCGCACCCGTTTGTTTGTTGTGATCGGGAACGTTAACATTTGTTTACGTACGCGCGCCTTCCCTCCGTGGCCAAACTCCAAATGCCTCGGTCCCCCCGCCTACCACGCCTGGCCACTACCTCACTCCCCCTGGCGAGGCGTCGAAGCGCCTGTCACCGCGAGATGTCCGCCCGGGATCTGTGCCGGGATGGGGCACAACCCGCACAACACACATGAACTCGCGTGACTTGAATCATTCCATTCATATCTTCACCCTTGTCCCTTGCAACGTAAGATAAAGTGTCACATCACTCAAACTTTATATCAAGTTTAATTCCACAGGTCTGCGTGTATTATATTACTTCATTAGGGAAAAGTTTCAGTCATAATTGTTAGTTAACAGCTTCTGTTCGGTTAGTCTATGTAAATCAAAAAATAAATTTATCATTTTATAATTATTTACCTACTGAAACTTTTAAAGCTTTCTAGCTAGTAATCCCTACTAGCTCCCAATTTTGTTTTACTTAGAATCTTTGCTTCGAGGCTATTAAGTATTTTACCTGCTACAGTAGCGCACAGATGAAGAAAAATTAAACTATTTTTATATTCACTAGGGCGTATTGATTTTTGTCTTTTGATAATAAAACCAGTTCTCAATTCAAATGATAGTCGTTCTGAAAGTTGTCAAAAAGTATAACATGTTCTGTTAAAATATCTTGATTTGTAGAGCATTTGTTATAACAAGCTAAACTTTTTACATTTAAACATTTATTATAACAACAAATCGTGTTTACGATTTCTTTCTTTTCTTTTTCAGTTTTATTCTAAGAAAATATCGCTGAAAAGTAAACAGGAAAAACGATTACCTACATGAAAACAGCAATGTGAATAAAGAAAATCGTTTGAGTGCCTCCGTACCCATTTTTCTACTACCTTGGTATTTGTATACTCAGAGGTGGAATTTCATTCCGGGGTTATCTTTGTTGTAATAAATGTTTCTTGAATTCCTTACATTATGTTTCATATTAAAAATAACTCTAACTACTCTAATTCGCGGACAAAGTACCGTTTGTTACGCGCGCTCTCACTGGTATCACTTTAATGTAACTAATGTTCCCTAGATAATACGTCAATTTCCACAGTTTCGTAAATGGTCACACGCATCATGAGGCAATTTGACCGTGTTTTATGGTTTAGCAGTAGCTTGTTTTTTAACTACTGCACTCGATAGTGATTAATGAAAGGGTAAAAAAAGTAAAGTGAGCCCGAAAACCGGAACGTTGGTGATTGCATAAGTACATGTGCACGCTGCGACCAGAGTCGGGGACTCGGGCCGATGACCGATCGACCCTGATTTTTGCAAAATTTTCGGTTCAAGAAACGCGGCTCGGGAGCTTTTAAAGTACTCGCACATCGTCGCATATATATGTTACTCGCAAAATTTATACATCAGCTTAATGGCGTGGAAATGATTGATTGTTACATGGAATATTATTTTCTGTTAGTAGGGAGAATTCGCGGGATTGGAAGTAGTTAAACCACAAACTGCGTAGGTGTTGCATGTGAGGCTGTGACCACGTGCCAAAATAATATGTTAGGTTTAAAGAATACAATGGAAGAAAGCTTAGTCGCATGAGCGTTTCGCCCACGAGAGTGGTGTCGCAAAGCCATCACCAAGGGTACGAGAAATAACCACTTTTTTCACATCAGCTTGATAGCACTGCAACTTACTAACGTAAGTAAGTATTATAGACATGTACTGATGTAGCAACAGTAGTTTAGTGTACCTATTTTATTATTTTAGTTTTTTATAAAACTGGTTGTGAGACAAATTTACATAGAGTTTATTAAAGAAAGTAGTTTATAACTAAATTTATAAACTTAAAATTAAGTCTGAAACTTTGTTCGTAGAAAGTTTTATTCACTTATATTAAAATATATAAATATAAAGGCTAGGCAGATGATGATGATGATGATTTAAATATATAAAAACTTTCTACAAACTACTAACAAATATATTCGACGAATATAATTATTATAATCATGATCCTTATAGGTACCTACTTAGAGACTTCGAGATAGGGGAATCTGTGTAAACGTGAAGGTACAATAGATAGGTATATAAAAGTGTACCTAGTAGGTACAGTGGGTACACTTTTATCTTAGGACGACACCGGTCAAGCTAGTTTTTGTTCACTGCAGCGTCAAGTAGCAACCTTTTTATAAATACTTGTTCTTTTTGTCACACACCTTTGGACAGTAGAATGTTACCGCGTTGTAATTTTACTTGTAAGAGTCGGCACTAAGCTAGTGCGCTTTTGCTCTGTTGCTTTGCTTTATCACACATAAGTAATGATACGCTATAGCAACTTTGCAAATACATAAATAGATTAAAAGCTTAGGACTAAAGGCCTCTTTGGAGACTTGCAATTAGAAACCTTGATAACGCAAAATACCTAGTTAGAGTTACCAATATTAGTTAGGTACAATGTTATCTGTTATTTCCATAGAACCTGGTCCATGTTAGATAGCACCGCAAACATTCTATGTATGGGAAACTTCCGAAGAAATAGCTATACTTTTTTGCACTTTCGCCTCATTCGCTCCTTTGGGTACACTAAAAATATCTTTCCGTATGAACTTTTACAATAATTGTGGATAAATTGAAGGATCTAGAAGCCTGTGACGGAATGATACGGTGGCATTAGATATTGCCATGTCATAAATTGAGAAAATATAGTAAATACACTGGTGCCTACATAGACGACATTGACGAAGCCATAAAGTCCTGTATGTTTGTGTGGAACGTTATCAAATAAGCTGATATTGTTAATGCGATACTTTGTTGCTACTATCTGCTACTGCGGGTTGCGGGCACGTTGCGGGTCAGCGCGGATGACAGTCGCGACAATACCCTTTTTTACTGAAATAGTCCGCTTTATACTACATGGTTTTACACTTGTTACATTACATTTTTCTTTCACAAATCCCTTGAACGAAAGTATCACGATATGTTTGTGGAAAACAGCAGAATTTTCTTCTAGGTATGCCTAACATTAATAACATAATTTGTAGATACAATTAACAATGTATACAGAGTGGCAGAGACATCGACGCGCACCTATTACCATTAAGGAGATAGTTTTTTTTGGGCTCACCTTTTGCAACGTCTATTAATCGTATTATACTTAAAAAAACGTAACCAATATATTATTGAAAATAGTCCATTTTTTCAATAAAGTCCCACCGGAATCACGAAATCGTAATAAAAAGAAAATATTTTGATAATGTACTCAATTGATTCAATTCCAGATATGGTCGTCAATGTCATAAATACATTTGTACAGGAGCGCTTTTTTACGATTAAAAAAATATATATATATAGGTATATCAATAATTAGAGTTCGAGGTGGTAACCGAATCTGTTTCATTTAGTACAGAAATGTACCATTGACGCTGCAGCAGGTTTTATCACCTTTTTAAGTTTGCTTACTCTAGTCTAAAGTAGTTTTAAAAATCAACGTGAAACGGATTGTAGTTTTTATGTTGCTTGTCAGTTTGACTATAGTGATGTTATTCAGTCATTAACGTTCAGGTACTAGATTGACTCCGTTATGTAATTCGAAAACTAAGTTCCCAGCAGCTTCGTACGTTTGAAATGCACACAAAAAAACTTAAAGAAAAGAATCATAACATGATCCAAAATACAGCAACCATTAAATGTTGATACTTTGAGGTTTAAGTCAGTGACTAAGATCGGCCTTGTTCGAAAGAGCGTCTTTTCCGACTCACATTTCACTGTCAATCTGATAATCAATGACGATACGATGGCGATTTTAATGACAAAATACACGTTATCAACTAACAGCACTAACCCACAGAATATGTATTTTTACTTTTATTAAAATACCTACTGTGAATGTGTACATCACAGTATTTTGAAGGTTTATTACACGAAATATTCCCGGTGTATTACCTACCTTCGCATTTCATGGCATTTCGTCAGTTGTTTAAAAAAAAATTGCTGTTTTCTATTAAAGAGAATTTTTTTTTTTTGGTAACCGAAGAAAAATTACTCTTACAGTTTGCGCGTCGAAGTCCCTGTCACCCTGTATATTTGTAGATTTCATTCATCTTTACTGAATTCGAATAAAAATAGACGACCTTAAAAAGGTTTTAAGGAAAAATATGTCCGGTTCCCTAACGAAATGTAGTCATAGAAACGTACCCGTCATGGGTTCTACTACAAAGCGTTTCTCTTTCACTTTACGGGGGAAGAAGACGCGTGGTCGGATCTTAAGGAAGCTTTCTCTTTGCATAGCTTTTCTATACGTTTGGAAAACCGGGACAGTGTTTCACGGAAAACGTAGGTATTTTTAACAGCAAGTAGGAAGTAAAGTACCTACTTAACCGACAGAATAAAGAAGGAAAATATTGAGTGGGTATATAATATCGTGCTTTTCATTATATTTGTTACCTAGAGCACATGTAGGCAATATGTTAGAAGTAGATACAGTAAATGGTAAGTATTTAATAAGTGATCGTAATTCATATGTCCTCGACCACAATTCACAGATTTTTGTTACGATTACTATTCAGTGCACCCGCCTAGATATACATTAAATACTAGCCTTATTACTATACTATGTATTACTAAATCTAGTAAGATTTAATAATTTAGAAGGCAGTTCTAACATTGCCACATATTTTGCCACTTTTAACTAGTAACTTTCAGAGCATAAAAGCCAACGGTTTCCTAGAGACTCTTGTAATACCATAATCAGCCTATAATGTTCCCACTGCTGGGACACAGTCCTCTCTGTTAGACGGAGTGGGCTGTGAGCCCACCTGCAGCCAGTGCAGGTTGTTAGTCTCATGTCTTCGAGTTTTTGGTTCTAGGACATCTCGGGTTCCTCACGATTTTTTCCTACACCGTTTTGAGAGCAGTGGTGGAGAAATAATTTGCACAAAGTAAAGCATCTGTCTGGGCTCGACCCTACGACCTAGAACTTGTAAGACGCGGTTGGCACTACTGCGCCACCACAACTCGGCTCTCATGTAATAGAAAGCTGTCTAATAATTCGTCTGCCTGTTTTCGGCACCTAGCAATCGGCTATTTATAAAATGTAATCTCATTTAATCACGCGCGCCTGTTACAAAAATACTCTTAGTTATCAGTTAATTAATAAACTGTTATAAACTTATGACATCATGTCATAGAGGAGCACAATGTGTTGAACTATGAATACTCTCCCGGACCCCTAGATTGCCTATTGTTAGAAATAAATACCTTTTAGCACAACAGCGATAATAGTTGCCGTCTCCGATCGGGAAAACCAGGGGGTAAATAAAGTCTAGAAATAAACCTTTGACGTACGAAGTCAATTTCCTCATCATTATTTTATTTTTAGTTGGGACATTTTAAGCTCGTGTTCGTCTATAAAATAAATAAATAATTTAGTATAATTCATAATACAATACAATTTATAATATTTACCTTTTATAATTTTTTTTTAACCTAAAGCTGTGAAATTATGAAAAGTATAACAGTTTCCTTATAAAAATCTATCTGGAGATTATCCCGGGATCATGGTAAATGAAAACAAAACGGTGTACAAAAACCTTCTGGTAATAATAAAACGGTCCAAATTCCTTCCAATTTCATCAAAAACAGCGCTCAAATCCGCCGACATAATTGGCAACGAATAAAGCTGATTTATAATGGATCTCAGCGTTTAAAACCTGGAGCTGAGTTGAGACGCGCACACGCACCCGATTAACTACCAAACAGACGAAAAACTGGGTACAACAGTTCATAAGAACCTACCATGTACTAAATAAACTTCGGTGCTAATCTAACATGGGGAGAACGGGCTATACGACTTGCTTGTGTTCTTGCAAAAAGTCTATTCATATACCATTCCAGTTTATGTAGTCAAACAAAATATCATCTGCCTAGCCTTTTCCCAGCTATGTTGGGGTCGGCTTCCAGTCTAAACAGATGCAGCTGAATACCAGTATTTTACATGGAGCGGCTGCCTGTCTGACCTCCACAACCCAGTTACTGGGTAATACGATACCCCTTGGTAAGACTGGTTGTCATACATTCAGGCTTCCGACGACCCGTAACGACTGTCAAAGATCTACGAATGACTCATACTCATAGTTTTGTTTTGTAGCCATACAAAATAATTTAAAAGAAATAAATGTTAAGCAGCAGTAGGTACCCTAGTGTGTATTGTTCTAATGCTCCGATCGCCGGTCAGTTTTCTAGGCACATAAGCACATTGATTACCAGATCATCATCTTATTAATATAGAAACTGTTTTATATATGGTTCTCGTGGCGTGGTTATATATGGTGTGTTCCTAAGTACGCACGACGACATATCAAGCTATGGATTTCCAGTATAAGCTGACTTCTCATTGTACGAAAAGCTTATGCAATGCGAGGTCAGCTAAAACTGGAAATATATAGCTTGATGTGTTGTCGTGCGAACTTACATACACGTGTAACATATTGATTATTACGGAAGAAAAGACCAAAATATCCACATTAATTTCTTTCTCAGAATACGTGGCTCATAAAAATACCTACGCCGCTGTCGCACAATACCCAGTGTTTGATGTAAACAGAGAGTGTGGGATGTGGTACTAACAATAGCCCAAAACATAAATATTTGCATATAATTTTGGAGGTATGAGGAACAGGGTGTAAAGTTCACTTATCCTCCATAGAAAAGGGAGGATCTTCTGACCAGACGGGTGTTGCGTCTGGCGGGCAACTACCCAATGATTGATGTTGGGAAAGGCTATTTTCCTAAAAAATCTAATTAGTCCGTCAGTTAGATTATCAAAAAATATTTGACCCGTATTTTTTCTATTGTCAATTATATAAAAAATGATGAAGATATCGCCCGTTAAAGTTTCGCGTGAAGTCACTTGCTTGCGACACTTTTGCAAGCAAGTGACGTCACGACCCCCCACTCCCAAATTTGGACGCGCTTTATCTTTGTCATTTTTTGTATGATTGACAAAAGAAAAAATACGTGTCCATTATTTTTCGACAATCTAACTGCCGGACTAAATATATTATTTTTTTACCCAGGCAACTACCCTATGGTATAATTATATCCTAGTTGCGCGGTAAACTCTGCACCCTAATTGCGAAACACACAATCAATCTCAATCTGAATCATTTTGAAGGATATTGCTAATCCATTGCTTCATAAGTTCTAAAAAGGTTACCTTCATAAAGTCTGCTCAACACGTAAATAACGCAATGAATGTTGTTGAACTGTCAAAATGAAACCGATTCTGATTGATTGTGTGTTAGACAATTAGGGTGCTGCTTGCGAGATGCAGGATTTGCGTGACGTCAGTATGACGCGTTGTTCGCATGTGGCGTAGTAGATACCGCTACATAATTAACACAGATAGATAGTGTTAGGTTTTAATTTATTAATGCATAATTGTGGGATTTTTTATCGGGATATATATCTTACTGGTAACATTAAAATAGTTTTTAGTATTTAATATATTTTACAACTTAGTAATCTTTTTGGCGTTACCAGTACAATCAAACTATTTTAGTTTGATTGTACTGGCAACGCCAAAAAGATTCGAAATGTAAAGAAATTTGTTATTTTAGAGCAAAGGTATTTAAATAACAATAGGTATCTGAGTTTTGAGCGAAAGCTGCCAATCAAGAGATATTAATATGTTGAATAAAAATTATTCGACATTCCAAGGAGTTTCCTATTATAACATAACTGTTATGTTGCAGGCATGGCTCATTATACCTATTTAGTCAGTGAAAATAGAAGTTCCTTGTACCTGATAGTAGATGGAATCATAGTAAGTAAGTAAGTACATACAGCATGAGCCATATTACGCAGTGAGTGTAAAGATACTTTTTGATTTAAATGTGCAATAACAAACGGTCAACCGTTTCAAATAAAGTTTTTCAATATGCTTGCGAAGAAAATATAAACAAAAAGTTAGTAAAAGTATATAGTAATCTGTGGCGTACTTTCCCGTACTACTGCGGGAACGCGAGGTAAAACGCTAACGTGTTAAATACACTGCATTATGAACCTAAAAGCGGAGCAATAAAAACCACTCTTCCGGTAAGTGTGTTGAAAAAATATTTATGCATTCCTACTCTACTCTCGCCGTTTAAGAATTTCATAACTACTTTTCTCATGTTTTGAGATTCGTGAGATTTGTAACATTAAGACATATTTAACTATGAAAACATTTGCAATCGAGCTTGGCATGGCATTTTAGCCATGTATTGCAGTTAGATTATAGAATAAATAAGGTAGGTACACTGACAACTTTCTCGATACTCCTATCTTTAAGATGCAATGAACCCTGGACATAGATATCTAGATGAAGCTATATCTTTTCTTATAAAAAATTGGCCCTTCTCTGACGGACAAACAAATCACAGCCTAAATAAACCACAGAAAAAAAATATGTTCCTTAAGGTGCACTAAGAAAGCATTTCGAAACTTGAGGAAATCAAAGAGCTGATAGAAGTTTGTTTGTAGGTACAGCTACTAACATTACGAGCTCATACATTCAAACATAATATAATATTTGTAGGTAAGGGTATGACTGCATGCGACGAAGGCAGTTCTCCAGATTGTAAAATTGCGCGACTTCATTGGATTACATCACCGCTGCAGCGGCTCGCCGCGACGAGCGAGCCTCATCATGCCTTTATCAACTTAATCGCTAATTCGATACCATCTCTCCAACCGAAATGAACGACTGACCATATATTTTAAACCGAAACACATTTTTAGAAGTATCTAGTGTACCTGACAGACGTTGCCTTGCCCAAACAGCTCCAACTACTGGGTCCAATTGTGAATCTAAACCATCCAGGGACCCATTCAAATACATACAATAAAAACCTCAAAATAGGTCCGGTCATTTAGGAGGAGTTCAGTGACATACGAACGTACAGAATATATCCGCTGGCGTGAATATGTTGACATGTCTAAAATGGCAATTTGTCAGGACGGCCATTTTAAAGGTTTGACCTCTTCTGGTAAATCGGTAAATTAGTTTACCGTAAGTGTTTTAGTTGTTTTAAGGGTTATTTTGTACCATCTTTTAAATGATGACAATAAATAAACGAAATACCCCATAGTTTGCATAATAATAGACTTGTCAAGTCGTTCACCAACGAGATATCAACTTATTCACCGAGTTGTCAACTTATGCACCAGCAGTTATCAACTTATTCACCTTCTGAGTGGGGAATATTAGTATGTAAACAATGTTATTAATGACAAACACAATGAGGACCAATCAAACAACTGATGACGAATATAAATATATTTGTTGATTTGTTGAAGGACTTACTCAAATCAAGCAAAGTTTTTCTAACTGAAAAAACTAATATTTAATTGAAAAACCACGAAACTATCAGTTTCCTAGTTTAAAAGCAATAAATAAAAAATAAATAATAAATTGTTTTATTGGGCCAAACAACGGAAACATACTTAATAAAGAAAGAAAAGAATAAAGAAGGAATAACGTAATAATATTTAAAGTTGACATACACAGTCATATTTTATTGGACCTCAAAAACCTCGTCATCTGGGTTGTCCTCGTCCAAACCTGGATCATTAGATGCAGAGACAATATTGACAGTTTTTATTTTAATATAAAATTCCTTGAAGGAATCGTCAATCAGCACCCTAATTGCCTAACACACGATCAATCGGAATCTGAATCATTTTGAAGCAAATTGCTAATCCATTGCTTCATAAGTTTGAAAAATTGGTCTGCTCAACACGTAAATAACGCAATGAATGTTGTTGAACTGTCAAAATGAAACCGATTCCGATTGATCGTGTGTTACGCAGTTCAGGTGCAGGTCAATCATGTCCATCAAATCCTTTTTTTTCTCTGCGCTAATTGGCAAAGCCTCCTTGGAGATTTGGCTCAACTTATAGACATCTATGGTGGTTTTTCCACTTTTCCTAAAACTTAGTGAATTGAAAGGGGGGTTCGCGGTCCAGGTTTTTATTAAAGTTAATTTTCCGACGCTGTTTTTGTCATATTGCAGCCATTTAATAGGTTGCCACAGAAATTTGTATCCCGAATCATCCAGTTTCTTGACAGTAAAAGGTCTTGGATTTTAGTTCGGCAAAATCCAAAAAATCATTTACCGTCATCACCACGACCTTGAATGGTTTCTGAACTTTGCAAGTCCTCACCAACTGCACCCAATCATATAAATGATTGATTCTCATTTGTCTTCTCTTTTTAGTCTTTTCAATAATCGCGTGGTCAGAGTCACACTCCATATGTGTGTGCCCACTGAGGAGGAATTTGTGGTTTATCTTTTGCAGCGTCGAATGATTATTAAGCTAAAACATGAACATCATCGCCACGAATTTTTTTTTGTTTTGGTCACCACAAGTATCGGAATAAAAAATCAGTTCTTTAACTTCTGATGGCAAACTGTTGCAGAAGTGCCACAAACATGACGCAATCTAGTTTGCTCCTCGAGCTCCTATAGTCTCGTCCCACATGTAGCATGTAGCCTCATTAGTTGCTAAATCATGTATTGTCATATTAAAAGACCAAAGCTGACGTTTGTATAACGAGACAGACGTTTTTAAATATGGTGTCGGCAAGCACTGCTGTAGGTCAAATGCAAATGCCCTAACAGATTTTTAGTTTTTACGGAAGCAACTCGATTATTTTTTAGGTCCATAAGTTGCCAACTAAACATATTCATTTAATGTCAAAGTTTTTTGTAACCGACACTTAGTGATAACTATACTTATTACATTTCGGGTTCAGAACTTAGCTGGCCGTAACTGGACATCTCAATATATCACAATTTAAACAGAAATATTTCGGTTGTCTGTAACTTGACATCTCAATTTGTCAATTAAAAGAGAAAACTTTTATGTGTATAAGTTGAGATATCAAATAACAAATAATATTTTGGTTACTGGGTATAAGTTTATATAACAAAATATCAATGTTCGTTCACAAAAACATGTGAATCGTTAATTTGACATGTTGTGTTGTCAAGTAAAACACGTAAAAATGCGAGATGTCAACATGGTCGATTGCTCCAAAAGTTGTGTATATTATGAGCTGTCAAGTTTTTTCATATAAATTCTTAATGCATAGGACGTATTAAGCCAATGAAAACAGAACATACAAGTCGAGTTGTCAATGTATTCACGCCAGCCACGGATATAAAGATTGGTGTTTTACATTGCTTATTGTTTTTATTTCCTGTAAACCATTTACTGAAACATATCTGGTAATCTCATTTAATCGTTACCATATTTCGTACAGTACATATTTTTAAATAGCAATTAGGGCTTCTAGAAAAAAGTCTCCGAGAAAGTCTAGGAAAAGCCAGCGCTTTCCTTTTTAAAATACCTAGGTACTTATCGCCTGGTCCACAAACTCTGCTTGTATTTATCAATAAAATCCGTCAAGATTTAACAATTTATATGAAACAGACGAGAAGTTTTAATCAGTGTATTCCCATGCCGATCTAGTAATTAAAGAGAAACATGGAGTACTTATCTCGCTCGCAAGTTATAACAGTCAGTGGAGAGATACGGGCGCCGTTAGTGCTCCACGCGACTAATCACTTGAAGTTATGCGCTGTTGCGAACTTTAACTCTGCACACAAGCTGTGCGTGCTGTACATAACTTACTTTTGTATCAATACATACAAGTTCAGTACTTATAGTACCGAAGACACAGATCGCACGTTTCATCTCTGCATACACCAATTATTTACATGGTCTATGACTATATCTAGATATAGACGATTAAAACGACGACTATACGACGACGACGACTTATAGACGATTTGGAGTTAATAGAGTTGTTCTTCTGCATTTATTTGCTTCAAATGGTAGAGAGCCAAAGAAAATTCGGAACTTGTAGACGCCTGCACGTACGGTGAGGCAACGTCTACAAAGCTAGTATGACTGGGCTTCGTTTCCTATTTTAGCTTAAATCTTGATTTAGATAATGACATAAGCGATAAATTCTGATGTCATTACAATAAGAGGAAACAACGACTGATTTGTACCTACGTAAATTAAACTTAATTAGTGTTATTCAGTAATATTTGGCACCAATAAGGGTTATCATACTCAAATGCGTCAATCATGTTATGTCTTGACGTAATGAAATTATTATAGCGGCCATAACACAATATGACAGACGTAATAAATGCTCCCTCGCCGTGGCAGCTCTTATTGTGCGGAAACACATCACTTTTATTGTTTAGCACTTCAAGTGCTTTGTGACCCGAATACATTACTTTAATAGTGATACAGAAGATCTTCATATACAGGATCTGCCTACATAGTTATATTCTTTGCAAGCGTTTGATAGATTTCAAGAAATCAATCTCTAGTCTAAGAAGAGCAGCGGGTTGTAGGTCAAAGGATCGAACCCAGACAGGCGCTTTACTTTGTGTATATTATTTCATCACCATTGCTCTCAAAAAGGTGAAGGAAAACATTGTGAGGAAACCCCCATGTCGTAGAACCGAAAAATTCGAAGACATGTGACATCTACTAACCCGCACTGGCCCGCGGGTGGATGACAGCCAACTCCCTCTCACCGAGAGGACGCCTGTCCCAACAGTGGGAGCATTATAGGCTGATTATGCTATTGTGCTAAGGAATACCTAGGTTAGATACTTAGGTTAGGTTAGGTACCTAGGTACTCCTTAAAGTATAAATGTCTACAGATCAACAATAGATCATATATAGATATAAAGAAACATTCTACAACAATAATATAAATACTAATAGCAAACAAAACAAATATTTAACCACAAGCTTGAGTTAATTATAGCAAAAACGCAAGAATGTGTTGGGTAGCAACTGAACCGCTGAAATACACACGAGTACACGAATCACCAATAACAATAGAACTCATTTGTAGGACGTCTCTAAAGATGTTCACGAAGGTACAGACGCTTTAGGAACACAATGGGCTTAATCTCACCGGTGTACTACGGCGGTCGACATTATAAGTCGCGCGCCGTTTAAAGCGAACCATTAATTTGATGAATACTCTCCCATGTCCTGACAAACATTCGGTTTCAGGCTGATATGATGTGTGTCATCTGTGTGATGGATTCATAATTCCTTTTCCAATATTCACAGAATCCATTTCGTGATTCGTATTCGTAGTCGGACCAATTTCTTTAGGTTTTTAATAATGCAAAATGTTTTTTTCGTTGCGAAAATCTTGCCACAAAGTCGGTTTAGAAAAAAAACGCACTTAGGGACAGGCTTTGAACATGAAAATTGAATTCAGGTTGAACGTGCATCAACCTGAATTCAATTTTACTAACAGCCCTTTGTATCTAGTCTTGTAAAATCTCCTAATCTACCATTTTGGTATTTTAATGGAGAACATTTTCAAGTAATTTCGGCTATAACCTTAAATTCTTTGCTATCACAAATTCAAGTTCCTGTCCCTACTTTTGTTTTTTTCTAAATCACCTTTATGACAAGGTTTTCGAAACGAAAAACGTGTTCAGACCGCCATCGCGCCAGCTGAAACTGTTAGAGGCCTTGGTCGATATACGACACGATCGTAGGATAATCCCCAGCAATCACGGTCTCACTTGACCCAAATACCAATTCATATTACGTGCCTCTCTACCACATCAAACGTACGATTACATGCAAGGTTCACAAGTCATCCCTTTCTCTCTTTGACAAAACCCTGCGACTTATAATAACAGTTAGGTACATCCTAAGCTCCTAGTAAGTATAATCGTTTCATGTCGCCATTACATTTATTACGTGCAGACTTGTTCCTCGACCATTATTTAATTAGTTATATAATGATTTATTCTTTATGACTCCGGAAGACGAGGCAAGCTATTATGGTCAATTACAAACTTGTGATGTTCACATTAAGATGCCTCACTCGTTCATCACAAGGTGGCCGCCGCTTCCGGGGCTATGTTAAGTCTGTTACAAGATTTTCTCTGTGATATTATTTTGTATAAACCGGTAGAATTTCACGGTGAATATTAAGTACCTATATCGGTGAGTATATTAGTGAGACAAAGAATAGATTGTCAAGAACGGACATCTCAGATACTCATTTTGAACTTAAAAAAGTACTTACGGGTAGGGGGAAAGGTGCCTGACGGTGAGCAAGGGGCGCGAAGCCAGGGGGCATGCGGGGTCCCTGGGGGCCGGGGCCGGCCATGGACGGCGCGGGCGCACGGTCGGGCTGGGGGCGCAGAGGCAGGCGCACGGGGCCTGTCAGCGGGAACGCGAACACCTGCGACTGGGGCTCCGGGAAATTCATCGGTCTGAAAAAAAGTCTTTTATCAATATTTTCGAACAAAGCTTCACAAGTTTCGAGTACAAAAATAAAGATATCTTCCAGTAACTTCTTCTAATCTTTTGAACGAAGAACTTTGTTTTCTTGATAAACTGCCAATACGTAGGATAATACCTATTGCGAGGATGACATACTTACAAGATCAGATACTACGAGTACTTCTAAAAACTGCGCCGTGTGACCTAATATCACGGTATTGTTTGAATTCGGTAGCAGGAAATTAATTTAACAGCACTTAAACGGCCTGGCAATAAAAGTGTATAGTAAACCCTAAGCTCGTTCTTTTATACTCCACTAAAGTGGAAGAAGCTTTAAAAATGTTATGCACAAATAAAATCCAGTTGGAACGACGATGGGGCTGTGACGCAACAGGAGAGGAAGACACTGGTCGAAGTTGTCATCTTACTAATACAGGGTGTGGGTGTTTGGTAGGAGGACCGACACTTGAGGGATTGGGGCAGTGATTAGGTAGCACAAAATTGTTTTGTTTTTCATTTTTATTATGAATTTTATAAATTGAAATGTTTCGTTCCTTAACACAATTTTACGACTTTGGAAGCACCCAAGTTATTTTCTAGACCCGATTGTACATAAATGTATGTACATTGCAGATAACACCAAAAATGTTTCGGCTCTATTACTACCACAAACAAAAAGTAGTGACGATATTTCGGGTGATTAAAAAGGAACATATTATTATCTCAATTACCTACCGTGACACTTAAGACAGGTGTTATGGGTGAAAACTAGGATAATATGACACTTCGTATCCCTAAGAAAATTATGTCGGCACTTCTACCAAACAGCCTGTATATTAAATGTGAAAATTTTGATATCTGTTGACGCTATTATGGCTGAACAAAGGATTAAAGGAACACAGATAGACCATATCAATAAAATATATTTATATAGATTGTTTTGTATTGGTTAACGAAGTAGAGAGAACCTATCTGTTTAATTATTTGCATTAGTTTCATCTGGGAACAAAAAAATCTATACTTTATAAGTTAGGGCCAGCAAATTACCTTAAATTCAATTATCCAAAAATCACATTCAACGCCTACCTCTAGCGTCCTGCAGACCTGCTTACCATCACTTAGCTAATTGGTTGCCATAGGCGTAATCAAGATATAAGACATCACCTACGCGTTCTAATGACTCCTTTTGTTAATCCTCCTCCAAGTAATAAGATATCCGAACCTTCTTCGAACTTCCCTAATATTATAATTCAAAACGTGTCTTCGGCTCAAATTATTATCACTTTCAAACAGGAATCGTTAGATGTATATTATTTACGTAAGTCTTTGATTCTAATGTGGGTGGGTTATGTTAACGCTGGATAAAGTTTCACCACTGTCTTCACGTGTAAGAGATTATGTGAGGAATGATATATAGAGCAAAACCGATAAATGCTAAAATAAGCCTACGGCAAAAGAAACGACGTTTTAGGCAAATAAGTAAGTACATTGTTTGAAATTAAATGAAACGGTTTATTCTGTAAATAGTATATCGGAATCACTTTCACACGTCATATCACACAAAAATTTGATAGATGTATTCGACATTTCCTATCCTGAGAAGAAATGTCGAAACAAACTTAAGGGTCGAAGGCTCTTTTAAAGTCCTGACATATAATGTCAGATAATGGTTGGTTTGTGTGTGTGCCTATTATTCTGGGTGGAAAAAAAGGCAAATCTTTGGCATGAAGTAAAATATGATTGACGTGTAAAAGTGTTTGTACAAACCTTACAAAATGAAATCATTTATCATGCCTCCCTAGACATATTGGCAATATCCTATTTCAAATATGTATGCAAAAATGTGATTGGAGAGGCCAATGTCTAGCAGTGGACTACGGTAGGCTAATGCTGATGATGCAAAGATGTATACGTTAGACCCTGCATAGATACGTACCAACTCACTTAGATATTTCTAAATATATATTTTATATTATTTTATTTTAGAGAATGTTTCTTCATGTACTATTTTACACCAAAGTCCTTCAAAACCTTATCGGTGGCAACACAGGTGTTCCCAAGGTTGAAGCACAGCTAACAGCTTCCATCAAAATACACTACAAATTTCAATACCGTTAACCAAGATATAGACAACTGCTTAATTTAGGGACTATTAATCGAATTAAGAGTAACTAAAATAAGGTACAGATAAAATTAAGAGTGGTAAGTAGTTACCTATATTCAGTTACAGTTAACGAATTTGGTATCAATATGCCTAAAAAGTATTCATATTCATATGGTATCCTACCGATAGACGATTATAATGAAAGTACTTGCGTAATTAAGTCGTAGATTCCCAAGTGTATTCCTGCCTGATAAAGTTTTACAAGCACGCTCTGAGGGACTCATTCTGTTGCCAACTACCCGCCTTTCACTTTGTCATCAGTATTGAAGACATACGTATGTGAGGCTATTTAAGTCTCTAATGACTGCGTTTGAATGATGATTAGAGACACGAAATTACTTAATAACGGACATGTAAGTTGTTATAACGTCAAAGTGGACAACCGGATAAATAAATGGTTTTTTGTGACTCTATTATTATGCAGAACGTATTATTGTTCACAATGAACACGGCGCCTGACTTAAACCTACGCCTGACCTTCGCTTCCCATATAGGTGTTGTCGTATAAATCTAAAACTTAAAGAAGGCCATACAAAAAATATATACACGGTGCGTACGATAAAGCACGAAGAATGGAACGCCAAGCCTTCGGAGGTTCTAAGAAACAAGAATAATCGCTCCACTCCGCCGCATCTCAATGCGAACCACGCTAAACATTCAACAAAAGAATTTAATCCGTATTGTTAGTTATGTATATGTTTTATTCTTACGTAGGTATACATCATATATAACTAACAGTATGGATTAAATATAACGGAGATACGTTACACCTCAAACGATGCTGTTACTTTTTCCGTAGATTTTTTATATATTGAACTAAAATAATTATTACCATGTATGAAAGAAGCCGTAGGTCGCCCTTGGTAACCGCTTTTAATGTATTTAAGTTATAACTTACGACGCGAAATTACATAACAATATCTTTGATCTACCCTTATAAAGGTCAGCTACAAATGACAAACCTGTTTATAACGTAATCGAAAACCAAAACAAAGTTAACACAAAGCGAACGTTTACCTAACAGCTTGTGAATACTGGACATAACCTTTGTAGAGAAAGTTCTAGCTATGTCTATTTATGTGAGATTTCTGAATAATTTCATTGCCGTGTGTTTTCGGATAAAGAAGCTACACTTTCTCCTCCCGTGGGAGTTACAAAAGGTGTTCTGAAATTCTGATGTTTGAAAACATGCGCAGCGTTGTCCTATAACATAAGAACTTACAGAGATCACAAAACTGTCTACAAGAGCGAGCATCATCTTCTTTGAAGATGTATAGAAGGATTCAATGTCCAGCAGTGGGTGTTTCCTGATAAGAAATGATGATGAGTGTACCTAGGCTCGTCGCCTCCGTGGCAGATGATGGCGATGCGCTCTGCCTGTGCGCTGCGCGGGGCGAACGCTCCGAGGATGTTGAAGGGGAATCGTCTCTCCATCGGGTCGTCGCGGCGCCTCTCCACCACACAGTTCATGCGACCCCTGGAAACAAACATATTTATTTTATATAACTAAGTAGTTACTAGTTTAAGCATTGATTACGAAAAAACAAGATTTATCCTAAAATAAATTGAACCCAAACCAGTTTCTTTTATTATATAACCTTAAACCCGCAATTCTAGAACAACAACAATAATCAAAGCGTCTGATTGGCTGGCACTTTTTATGTAGGTTCTGACTGTAAAAACCTTTTTCTGGGTTCTCATTTCATTGCGAATTTTGACTGCGACCGATTTGGTAATGTGGAGCAGCAATTATTGAATTTATGTTCCGACTCCAAGAAGTACAAGTTATAGAATGTTCAGTTTACGATAAAATGTGATGAAAATCTGCAATTAGCTTCACTTCAAGCTTTGACAGTGTTATTAGGAGCAGACGTTTCAAATCGTTTTGTATCTTTTTAAAACATGAAGTAATTTTATTACATCATCTATTACTAAGACGGACTAACAGTACCGTAGTCGTGTGTTAAGCAAGATAAAATGACAAAAAAATCGATGTGTGTCTATTACGATTGATATAACATCAGTAGGTATGATTTCCTGTCTCTATAAATGAAACGCTTCGATCGTTGCAATATTCATCGAAGTGCATCGCGGATCCGCGCCGCGTTAGGTCACATCACACAATATATTCCTACAGATTACCAATGAGCTTGTATTAATGCGATTACACAAGTTTCTCCGGCTCCTTCCGCCTAGCGCCGGCACTGGTGTTACACAACTAGTCAATTCGTTATAATATGAGAACACAGGAAGAACTGAGGAACTCGCTCTGGGGAAAACTCCGTCTATTTATACAACAATAAATGCACACACAAAATACCTACTATAATAGAATACCTAATTAATAGAAACATCACTATGTCGTCTTTTGTTCCTAATACCGTTTTTAATGACACTCTCTAGCGCTGATAACATTTGCGGTGTGTCCGTTAGGTATTACGGTGCTTTGGTCGATAGATTTCTCATTGAAATGTGTTCCAGTTATCTCATTCGCATTCAAATTTTGTCAATATTAGGTAACCAACTGTTGTCTGGTACCATTTCTTGTTTACAAACGTTTTTCTATGTACCTATTATGTTTCGTTCTGGAAAATATTTTCACCTCGCCTTTGAAACATTTGATGTGAACCTACGCTTGGTACAAAACAAATATTTGAATACTTTAATGGTGTTTGGGATTGGTTACAACAACACAACTGACCCGTGATGAATTGATTATTCTTTAACAGGCTCTTGCAACATTTCTGACAAGGCTGAACAATAAACAAACTGACAAACTTTTGATACTTATCTCTGAAGAGAACTTGACCTTGTTCCTATTTACATAATTGGTCTTCAGAGCAGAACATAATGTTTAAGAAACAACAACGCATCAAACAGCGTCTTGTTTAATCCTCGCTTCACCGTGTACGTGTAGTCCCTAGATTAACTATGTAAGTGCCCGTTTTAGGTGTGTACCCACTCTGTGGGGTAGGATACGAGTATGTCAACCCACCTTAAATAGTGGGTCGTTAAAGGTAACTTGGAAGTTTTACAGCTAATTACTGAGACCAACGTTTCCTTATTGATTGTACTATTGCAGTTCTAACAAGACAGGCGCTCTAACACTAGAAACTCAACGAATCATTAGCACATAGGTAGCCCTGGTAGCTGTGTGCTTTCTAATGCACATTAGTTTATGTTGGTTTACTCGTCTTTGAAAAGGTTTTCAGGAATGTAGTTAGCTTAAAGATGGACCTGAAGAGGTAATTAGTGGTTAGTCCAGCGGTAATAGAAATATGAGATGTTTTGAGAACTCACTTCTGATTGTTAGCCAAGAAGGCGCCGGCTAGTTCGTCCAGGTCGAACTGAATGGGCAGCTTGAGCATCGGCCGCACAGCGTCGAGCTCGTCTTCCTCCTCAGCCGAACTGTCAGACTCCGAGCTGTCATCGCTCGCTGAGTTCGGCGAGTCATTCCTTTCATCGTCAATTTTCTGGAAACGTGAAGAAATATCATCGTGAAAAAAAAATAAGATTTGCTGTAAATTGGATTTGGCTGACACCTTTCAATAAACGATATGACTATAATTAATGTGAACAGTCGTATTTCGTGAGTCCATTTAATATGCTAATCTCTAAACACCACATTAGATTAAGAAACTCAGGAAATGAATGTCTGCATAGTGCATACATACCTACATTCATTTCCTAGATGTCTAGCCTGCCAGCTGCACAGTAAAAACATTATTAGCTATACATGAGAATTTCAGCAGCTAACTTGACCTCTCACACATTTGACCTGACCAGCCCTAGAAAGGTAGCTTTCGCTTTCGTAACGCTCGAACTGGAAGGGAAGCGAAAGCAACGACTTTTATTAAAGATAATTCCTGATAAAAAGTGAATGTAATTTTTATAATGTCATAAAAATGCTGCGATAAATTGCATTTAACACTTAATGGAAAAGCAACGTGTGAAACAAGAACATTATATATCTCGTTCTGTGCTGTTTACCCGGTACAATGGTTCGGACATCCTGCGCGAGACAATGCGCCCGCGCGCCATTGTTCCACCGCCCTCCGTTTGTAAATATTACTAACATTCGGATAGATAGCTCATCGTTGAATCAGCCTATATCTATGCAAATCTTATTATTGTACCAAAAGAATATTAGACCCAGCGTATTGTTTTCGGCTCCGGCCTTACCCAGTATTCGTACGAATACTGACTGCATGCGCTGTATTGCTAACCAGTTTCACTTCTTGTTAAGTAAGGTTTACATTATGAAACTAGTGTCATGAAACAGTAGCTTGACTGTTCTGTTTCGGGCTATAGCAAACTAACACCCGGTTTTTGAAAAGCTGATAAATACAACTAACATGCTGTCATAAAGAATAATAACAATTATTTCAGCGAACTAATCTGAGCATGAGATATGACAGCGTATTCTGCTCATCAAAATCCGAGTGTAAGTTAGCTATAGCTCAAAACAAAATAATCAAGCTTCTGTATCACGACACTAGTTTCATAATGTACCCCGAACGATGAACTTCTGTATCACGACACTAGTTTCATAATGTACCCCGAACGATGAACTTCTGTATCACGACACTAGTTTCATAATGTACCCCGAACGATGAACTTCTGTATCACGACACTAGTTTCATAATGTACCCCGAACGATGAACTTCTGTATCACGACACTAGTTTCATAATGTACCCCGAACGATGAACTTCTGTATCACGACACTAGTTTCATAATGTACCCCGAACGATGAACTTCTGTATCACGACACTAGTTTCATAATGTACCCCGAACGATGAACTTCTGTATCGCTACACTAGTTTCATAATGTACCCCGAACGATGAACTTCTGTATCACGACACTAGTTTCATAATGTACCCCGAACGATGAACGCAATTGTCTAGACGTAAACCGCTGTTAGGGGGTCAATATGTAGAGTCAGCAGATACATTCGACTTATTTAATTATGCAGATTAATACTACCTAGTATAGATAGCTAGAAGAAACTCGTAAAGTAAATTAAGACATTGGAAAGCTATTACTGAAATAAATACACATCGAACAAGTCATATTATTTATTAGTCATCTGTATTCGAAACCAGCATATATCTACAATCTGCGTGTCATTTTGCGTTCCTCGACAATATCTGGGCAATACAAATATTACAAAGTGGTCGCTTTCACGTGGTCGTGGTGCAGCAGCTGGGCTCCGCCACCCCCCGCACCGCCGCCAGACCCCGCGCCCCCACTCACCCGCGAGTGAAAGCTGACTGACGTCACCACTTGCACCCACTGACAAATGCACATTTCTACAATACCTCTTCACTCTGAACAGTAACGTTCTCGTAACTTTTACGTCACTTCTTAAACCTACCATTACAAAGCTCTAATCGCACCAATTACTTATGTAAATAATGCAATTATATTCACAATTTCTTCATTTCTTTTTACTTAATTCCAACTAAGAGCAGGTGGATGACCTGCGTCTAACACGATAATGATTTTCTTAGGCCTTTCACGCGTGAAACTACCGAGAGAAACCACTCGCTGGCCTTAACCAATCGGTTATTTGTCGACCGCACTTTTACTATTGCAGGAAATATAATACAAAACTGAGTGGCGTATGTTCTAGAAATCTTAGAACAAAAGAGGTAATGGTCGAAAAATCCACATTTTCTTGGAATAGAGAGGCAAACTATAAATTAAAAGAATATTGAGATGAGACGTGCTGACTCGCGTTGAAACATCATTCTTATTTACAATGAGCTTTCAACGTTGTTTGTACTCTTAACCCCAGTGATTTCAGCACCTTGTTTGGCTTCTGCCAACTCTATATTAATTTGAATACAATATTCGAAGCTGGGTAAAACCCATCTCGGACTCTTTCTAGCCCAGTTTATCCTTATAAAACGTAGGCATCTTGCAAACTACATTACAGACACATCAACTCCTTAGTATTCAAGCAGCGACAGTGTGGGAAAACATATTCACCTGTAATTTGTCTTCGTCGATCTTGGACTCGGCATGGTTGAGCGCGTCGTCTTTGAGTTGATTGGCGGGGACGGGCGCGCGCGCACTCGGCGCCGCTGGCTCGGGCGGCGCCACAGACGGCGGAGGCACACCGTGCAGCGCGTGCGCGTTGTTTATGGGGAGAGGCTCGTCCTAAAACAGACAAATATTCCAATTTTTAATGAGTAACCAAGCTAAAAGCAAAATATCTTGCTCAAAAACATTATGATAGCACTAGAGCAAACTGACGTCAGATCTAACAGCTAAGCAGAGTTGAACCATCCAACATTTTCCCAATCGGATAACAACGAGTCTATCGCTGTACAAATGGAAATTTTGCGACCATTTTCCTCATTCTGTCTGATTTTCAACAAAAAATCTAAGGACATTTTGTTTTTCAGTGACCGCATCTAGAACCTTCGGTAAACCTCAGCCACTTCCAGACGAATTGCGAGATACATTTTGTAGCATCTAAATCTTTTCTTATACACACTTTAAAAAAATATTTTTCTGGCTATACATAAAGTTTGAATAAGTAGTACCTACATTTTAATTAGCCCTTACAGATTGGATAGAATGTTGTCTTAAAATCACATGTAAGTAGTTTGTAATGCACATAATCTTACCCAAACTAAAGGTCGGAATCAGTTAATTGAATCAAATAAGAAGGTCACGCTTAACTCCTATTGTGGTAACTGGCAGTGGCACTTGACACGACTACAACTTCTGAATCGTTTACCAAGCCACAACTGTGTCAATTTTATTTTCCACGTAACCACTTTTTGTTCAAGTAGTTTAAAGTTATTTAGGAAATCTTTGCAAAATCGTAATTTCTACAACAAATTAAAGTTGAAGCATTGCCAACCTCGCCGCTCACTTTTCGCGCAAAAACCATCAAAGTGCTCATCGCAAAATGGCGGATGCCTTTAGCATGCAGCCAACCTCTTACGTAACCTGAGTACGTAGGCTATGTTCACGTACCTATGTATTTACCCACACGGTATCGCGTCTCATCATTGTTCATGTCAATTGCGGTATTCTCATTGGATAATGACTACAGTCGGCCGGTCACAGTCATGCAATGTGCTTAAAAAACGTTCATATAACAAAGCGCAAGGCTGCAGGAGTGCAGGCCCAGCCGACAGGCCGACGATTGTTAAACAAAACAAATGAATTGAGGAACCCTTTAAAAGATTCGAGACACTTTTCAAAACAATCACAAATCGATTACAAAGTATTACTTATTCAATGGTCACCGACTAAGCTATTTGTTTACTTACGAAGGTCATTTAAGCTTACCGAAGGAGTACTACTAAGGTACTGTATCTATTGTGGCTTCGTCAAATAATGTAGGTAGATGCAGGTAGCCAGAAAGGTTTAAAGTAAAATGTACCTATGTAATTTATTCATCTGTGGCATCCAACCTCGATTTAAGTAAAACTGACAAGGTAAACAATGTAGTCTTGATCCCAGCCCAGACAGTCGCTTATTAATAATCTCGACCGATCGATGTCAAACTTGAAAGATCAAGACTCCTTTAATAGTTTTGTATTGGTTGTACGCATCTAGATGGATTGTGTCTTAGTTGAGAAAACTATTTAATTCGAAAATTATGCATGCCACGAGAGCTACTCCTACGCAAGCTTTTTGAAATCCATGGAAAATACGACGATTAACAGTCAATTGCACATAGGTGGTTCGTGGAGTTTAGTCATCTTAGAAGATACGCGTGTCGCACTGTGCTTATGACAAGTGATGAATTATAAACATGTCGTGGAAAACTTGTCAGATTTCACGGAGATATGTTCGTATCTTGGTGTGCAAATGATGTTCTGTGCGCTGTCGAGTATCAGGCGCAGCGGAGCGCGAAGTGTTTGCGACCGCAACTGATAGAAAACGACGATTACGTCGACAACTATTGTCGTATTGTGCACTACGCCCACAGCACTTTTACTGGATTTACGAAACGTTTTAAACATTTAGTAGTTATTGTTGCTTGCCGCACCAACCGTTGCGTGATAACGAGAAAATTGCGCGTCTCGCGAACACAGAAAGTAAGCAATCGTCTGTGAACAAAGAGTCCTAAACGCTTACCTCAGCTCATAATTATTAATATTATGTATTGTAATAAGTTGTGCGTGCGCAAATGGTATAAAATCGCCCGGACCTATTGGAATTCTGTACGCAATTTTATTTATAAATACATAAGTAGCAGCTAGCAGCGCTTGCACCGTGAATACAAATATTGTGCTCTTATATGTGAATGACACAACAACAATAAAATGACTAATAAAAGCAAAATCATATTCCTATTTTTACCCCTATTGAGATATTGGTAGCATGGTGTAGAATAGGCAATTATTTACTGCCTTAAATAGGTAAACGTTCAAAAGATGCAATGTTTAAAACACAAATAAGTAGGTATGATAAACATACCCTCAATATTTGTAAAATAATCAATGAATTTAACTCAGACGCGGTGAAGTATAATATCGATGCCAACATCACGATAGATGTATAATTTGAGTGCCCACAAAGGTCAGTTACGGGCATATATAATAATACATGTTCGCCAATCATTATTATGATCATCAAATAAAATTACTGTATAGTTGCTAGGATGAAAATGTACCTACTGCATGGAATAACACAAATGTCCTGCTATAGTAGACAATGATAGGCTCATTGACTACAAACCAAGAGTATCGAGAGATATCGAGGAATCGAGATATAACCTAGACTTTACAGATCATCTGAAGTCACCAAGACGCACTCTGCATGATACAAGTCACATATTCTAGCGACAAATGTAGAATATTATTTTAGTTTTTCTTAACATGCCGGTTTCCTCACGATGTCACCGGCATGTCCTAACGCCCGAAAATTCGAAGACATGTGACATCTACCAACCCACACTGAGCCCGCGTGGTGGATTATAGCCCACTCCCTCTCACTGAGAGGACGCCTGTGTCCCAGCAGTGAGAACAGTATAGGCTGATTATGTTATTTTTCTTAGTAGTGAATCTATACAGCCCTTAATGGGTTTGTCATGTCAACGACACGACTTACTAGTACTTCGGTAGTTAATGAAAACAACTAGTTTCCCAATATAAATGCAGCTGGGTTATATGTAGGTAGGTAGCTAAACTTACGCCCCGTAAGTGGGTAGACTACGGATAACCAGTTCATTTCTTAAGAAAGTTTCCCGGCTGAGTTTTGTGTTTTTGTTTATGTAACTGTACCTATTTCGGGTATATATTCAGAACTGTTAACTTAGTTGTTTTATATAGTTGGCAACAATCTGGGAAAACAATGTTGGCATAATCCTTCGTGTTGTAATGAAACAGTATAATTATATGTGTACATGAAAACAGGCTCCTGGTTGAACAACCTTGGTGTTAAACGAGTATATTTGCTGTGAAAAGATAAGTTTTTGATTTTACCTCCATGAAAATTGATGGGCAGGATTATTTAGCCAGTACAAATAGATATCTTTATACACTATCATATTAAGTACGGCAGCTAAAGGATAATATATTAAAAAATAAACCATACTTATATTGTGTATACCTAGAGGCAGTTAAAAAAAAATTAAACCATACTAATATTATTAATTTAGGCACAAGCTAAAATAATAAATAAACATATTCTGTGGGGTAATTGCGTAACACACTATTAGTACCAATGGTTTTTATTTTGACAGTTTAACAACATTCATTGCGTTATTTACGTTGTTGAGCAGACAATTTCTTCGAACATTTGCAGCAATGGATTAGCAATATCTTTCAGAACGGTTTAGATTCAGATTGATTATGTGTTAGGCAATTAGGGTGCTGATCTTTTCTAAGTGATAAAAAGACACAATAAGGCTTCCGTGTCCCCGGCAGGTTGCAATAATGTAACTTAAGACTTAGATGGGTAGGTACCCCAGGGTGATCAAATGTTCTCAGAGTAGCCTCTTGTGGCAAAATCAATAGCAACGAGTATTTCGAGAACAACAAGCTAGTTGTTTCTTGTCTATGACCTAAGATGAATTGTTTCGTTTCTTCCACTTTCTTTTGTTGTAATAGTCCTAATTGTTATATAAAGGACTATTACAACAAAAGAAAATGTTAAATCATTCATAGTGTTCATTCTAGGATTAACGATTTCGTTAAAAAAAAAATATGAAAAATTCTTTCTCTCTCTTATTTAGCATATAATGTTCCCACTGCTGGGACACAGACCTCTCTGTGAGAGGGAGTGAGCCGTAATCTACCACGTGGGCCCAGTGAAGATTGCAGCTGAAAATCAGCGTCAGTTGGTACACCATCTTTTGTCATCTGAGATTATGCTGAGCCGAGGCCCTTTTGGCATTATAATCTTTATTTTCTGTTTTATAGTTTTAAGGTATATCTATTTATTTTGCTGTAATGCCAATTAACGTATTTTTCTATCTTTCTTTCAAAAATTTACCTAGGTAATCTATTAGGTAGATTTTTTAATTAAATTTCTCCCTAGTTTTCGTCATTGTACACCTCAGAGCGAAGCTAGCATAACATCAATTACATGTAATAACATACGATAGTCTCAAGAACACTTGCTGGAGCCACCCGAGCAGAAAGAATGTTAATTAAAGTACGATGGCGAGTCAATAATTAGACGATGACAGCGCAGTGGGCGGGACGCGCGGGTGGACGGATGCGAGGAAGATCATTGTGATGCGCGTGCGCGGAAAATCGACGGCTTCCGCTCACCACGCGCACACACACATGAATTAGACATAAGTACGGCTATTTTTATTGGTTTGAAAATTTTCACAGATAAGGTAATAGGTACACGGACAAAGTCTAGATGCATCCACTATGTAATGCTCTGTAGTGGCCGATTAGACCCCACCGCACTTCCCTTCCCTTTTTACTCCTGATTTATGTCTTGAAATAAAATCTCAATGTAAACAAACAAGTCCTCTTGTATACAGGATAGCAGGCACATCGACGCGCAAACTGAAACCATGAATCCAGCAAAATGATTGTAGACACCCTAGCGTAGAAATGTTTCGTCGGTTATCAATCGGTTATTATCTGTTTCTTAGAACCTACGCGGTCAAATTATGAAACAACTAAGATTTTTTTAATAACCGACGAAAAAATTTTTAGCAGCCCGGTTCAGAATCATGTACTCTGAATCCATGGTAACAGGTTGCGCTACGATGTCCCTTCCACCCTATATAAATAAAAATGAAGTCTAGTATCATACGATCATTTTAGACATAAGTAGTCGCTCAGCGCCCCTTCTCACTGCGTCAGAAACCATATTGGGCCCAGAAACGTCTACCAAAGGGATACATTCGTTATAGAACCTCCTCCTAGAAGTTATCCTCTTTGAACGTATTCAAGGAGGATTCTATTCTTCGGAGGCCCTGAGCATTTTGTCTGACAAGTGGTCGAAGGCAGACTTTACGAGATGATTGCGTAGACTTTACCAGATGGTTGCGTAGCAGTTAGCCAACTACTTATTATGGAAATTAACAGAATTTAAACTGAAACAATTAGGAACAAAACTAGAAACTGAACAGTCAAGACTTTGTCCTACCAATGGCGTTCGTTGTAAAATTCTCATTGTAATGAGCAAGCCAAGTACGTGTTAATTTTCAATACAATCGGTCACGGCGACGGACTCAAGGACTTCACGCCTTTTGAATGTTTACATTCCTACTCGCCGGTATTGCCAAAAACACGGTGAGTCAAAGTTTATTAAACGTGAAATGATATTGACAACGTGAATATGAGAGCTTGACCCAAAATGCTAAGCAATCATCTTATGCATTATTTAATTTAAATAAATATAAACAAACATACTGTTCAGGGTCTAAGTTACAAAAAACCCCACATTTCATAATTGCGTTTTATCTGCGATATAAATTACAGAAATAACCCTAAAACAACTTTGAAGGATAAATTCAGGATTCGAGAATTGAATTTAGGATTTAAAATAATAGAAGTAACTAGCAGTGACCGCGACTTCGATCGCGTGCCTGTCGGAAAACAAATTGGATTTCATTGGTTTTAATTTTCTTTTCGGAACTCAAATTCTTTTTCTAAAATTAAAGTAACCTAAGTTACTCCTTATAATATCAGCTATCTGCCAGTGAAAGTCCCGGAGATTAGCCGGAACAAGCAGGCAGACAGACAGTCAAAAAAATGATTTTTTGTTAGAAGTACCGTAAGTAAATACTTTCATATGCATTTAGTAAAAAGCTGTTATTTTGACATTACAAACAGACACTTCAATTTTATTTATTTGTATGTATATATGTATTTTTTGTATGTATAGATGAGAACTGACAACTACTGATTACATATCCTCTGAAAACCTACTCACCAATGAGATAGTTATTAGTAGAAGATCACTTTCCCAAAGGAAGCCAATAGATAGGCTATGTATTATAGTTTAAGAACAACTACGTACAACATGTAGGTTTAAAGTACATACATGCTTTCCAATTAGGTACAAATCTCTTCCCCTCGTACTATGTGTCATTCCGGGTGTGGGAGAGCTGAACTAAAGGATCATTGTAAGGTTCCACAACAACGGCCACGGCTACAATAGGACACCCGGATTATCCATTCACATCTTGCACACGATAACTACGTTTGTCTACGGGTAAGTAAGGCCTGTGTCTGGCACTAACCGTTATCATAGTTTTGATGGCTGACACATGACATAAGAATTCTTTTGTGGTTCTTTAAGACATCAAATATGGGTAGCAGTGTTTTTTGTGAAAGAAAACCATGTTCAGCTGTCGTTATGTGTTTTCTCAAAATTTTGTCACAGTCGAAATCGCAAATCATTATTTATTACGTCCACGAACAAGTACTTTCAAAGTTGAATCAACAAAGTTGGTTATGATGGACGTTGAAAACGGAACCAATTGGAAGATTTTTATATAATAAGATCAACGACCTCTGTCGATAAATAAAATGTTATTACTCCTTCTAGCGGTGTAAGAACCAGTCAAGTTCATATATTAATAGTGAGTTTGGTTTTGATTCCAACTTCATTTATTTTTATAGATATTGCGTTGACGTAAATTCCACATGACGGGACGATGATGACAACACCCAACTGCAGAAATATCGACGCTAACAAGCTTTATGAATCAATATGAATATGATAGCTCAAGTAAATAAATCGGTTCTAATTTGAGATTCACGACGGAAGCAGCTATTGTCCAAGTGACGCCTTCGGTGTCAACAATTTAAACTACTGTGGACTTATACATAACACAAATATGTCGGTACTTCACCTTAAAGGGCCGATACCTAACATGAAGTTAGAGTCCGACATATTTGTATTATGTTTAAGTCCATAATGGATGTCTTTTCGGCCGAACACGAAAATTGAAAAAAAAAAAAATTGTTTCTTTGGTAGGTTTTTCTTTGGTAAAGGGAAAAGAAAAGCAGTGTCAATCTTTTAATCATTACATTTAACCGTTTATAAAACCTAAGTCACACAAAAAGGAGATAAGTACTTTTAGAAACCCATGATAATTAATAGCAACAATTGATGCTTTTTCGAGCCTGACTAAAGCCGCCGAACAGGCTATTGTTAAAACTAATAAAAATATATATATGTTAAAAAATTATATTTATATATATATGTTTGTCACAATAACATCAGTTGAGTTATTGACAAACATAACTAATTATAGGAAAAATAATGTTTATTTATGTTTTATTTTTAATGTTTTATTTATCATGCTTATTTATTTATAAAAGTTTGAGGCTTTGAAAGGAATGAAGGTTCTTTGCTGAGATAAAATAATGCACAGCTCTGACTAGTATACATATTATAGTTATCTGTAGCGTACTTTCAATGGCAAGTAAAAAGTACGCGTCAATACTACACTGCACTGTGACTGTGAACCTAAAACGGTACACCAACAACAACTTTGGAGCAAGAGTGTTGAAAAAAGTAATTTAAATTCTGCATTTTTAGTTATTATGATTTTAGTTGTTGTAACTGACGATTTTCTGTAAATAAACTAATTAAAGGTGTTGATTTACCAGCAATTAATTTGTTCTGCCACGAAAAACCAAAACTGGATATCCTGGCAGAAAATTGCCAAAAATCTAAAATGAAATTCGATCGGGCTCTGCACGTATTTAGGTAACCTTTCGCATAACAATGAGATTCAGTACAAAAATAAGCAACAAATAGTTTAGTGAAATGTGACCGTGAATCCGTGATTCATGTAGTGTAGTGTGGCGAACAACATTAGGAATGTGTTACAGGCCAGAACGAAAACAAAGAAAAAAGAAAGTCCTGCCTTTGAAACTATTGAAAACTCTTTGAAACAAGCAACTATTGATCTGTGCCTAAGTGACACAGACAACAGTTAGGTACATTCTCTGTTACGGTAGAAAATATTTGAACGGCTAATGTTACCTTAGCAAGCTATTAGGCAATTGTAATTAAAACAAACTGAAACATGCTAACGGAAATCATAAAAATATTTTTATGACCTGTGATACTTTCACAACAATAAAACTATAGAAATATGATTTAATACATAATATACTTTACGTGCACAGTAAGTATTATTTTGTAAACCTATGACCTATGTTAAGATTGATTTTCCTCGGAGAAATAAAAGTTATAAAACTTTAACAATAAATAAGAGATATCCAAAATCCACAGATAGTGTAATGGCTAAGCTAAAGTAAATGGTCAGTCTTTGTCTCATTCATAGACATTTACAAATATTGGCCACACGTCATGCTCGTATGAACAAAGCAGAACGTGAAATCCTGCTCGTTTCATTTTTGAATGTTTGTATGCCATATATGGCGACATTCACTTTACTCACACACCTACAGTTGTGTAGGTATTTCGAAACAAATATTTATTTCGGAACGACTATTGGTTTCCTGTACGATACTTTCGATGGAATTGAGACAGATAACGCATTAAAATTTCATATTGCATTCATCTAAATTGTATATGGACGCAATATGAAACTGTAATGCGATACATCGTCTGATCGTCAGGTACCGAATGCGTCTGTGCGTGCCATACTCGAAACGCACATCAGTTCACATGACATTACCATGTGTCACGATCACGGAGTGATGCGCGCCACGGGTTCATCGACCCCGTCGCCAGCCGCTTTCGCTAAAGATCCATAACCACCAACTCCGGCCAGGTATTTTTGCATTACACATAAAGTCTCTCTAGATTGTCTAGATGAAGCGTCGCTGACCTTTAACTTAACCCCACTGCAATCCTTTGATCGTTTAAGTTCTGCCCTGCAGGTATACCTACATTACTTTATACTGGCCCGTTATGAGTTATGACTATCTCAAAGGTAAGATACGTAAATCCAAAGCTGTCTGTTTTGACATTTTCTCGATTTCTCGTTGATCATGAAAATTGTTAGTAATTCTTCGTGTTGCGAAAATTCTCGTATTGAGAGTATAAACAATTAGTAACTGAGAAAATACTCAATGTAATATATACTTTGTTTACCAAACAAAGTTCTCGGAAAGGCACGAGAAACTAAGAGACTAGCCTCGGGCTGAACAACAAAATGTTTTAAGTTACCAGTTGCGACTGACTCTCTATAAATATGGCAGATAGGTAGGTAGGTACTAGAGATACATCAACTTTTGCAATCGTACGTTACAGAAATCGTTAGATTAAAGTCACAAGTCAACTCCATGTTCTGTGTGGAAATTCAAGGTGATCCGGTCGCAACGCAACTCGGTACCTCTTCGGTGCTCCACGAGCTCGAAGGAAACTTACAAACATACGTATATTTACGTTATATACAAGTATACATACATTTAAGTAAATGTTGCGCTACAATTTTTCTTCATCGCGTGTCGGAGTGTGGACCTACAACAACGTGTGGCCTGTTAACTCGAAGCTTCGGTCAGTTACACGTTACATCATAGCCTAGGTGTCGGTTCGTTGTCCACCATTAAACACAAGCCTCCCTTCCCTGTACACCAGTAGGTACAATTAATTGTCATAGCCTAGTGCCTAGCGAACACCACCATGATAGATAGGCTCAAGGCTGCTAAATCAAGCCCGGCTCAGTCAAATAGACGATGCAAGTACATGTTGAAGATAGATAGTGAATGTTATAAAAGGATCTTCAAGGATGAGCGATTATGACATGAATATTCATCTTAAATAGATCGTGAAGCTTTAAATCTTTAATCGTAGTTTGTTCTAATGAAGGTCACACAGAGATCGGTTGTGGGCTCCATAAAACACTTGACATAGCTACCTAGTCATTTTGCTACGCGATAGATACGATAAGGTGATAAATAGACTACACCATACTTATAGCTTATTTTATTATTTTAAATTTTGAAAGATATCATTATGAAAAGGGAGCCCAGGGTGACGGCTTGGAGGGAAACATGCTAGCTCGTAGGTTTGCTGGTTGTTCAGTAACCGTCAATTTAACACTTTTAAGGCTTTCTGCCAAGCATTTTAAACCAACAGTCTGTGGGCAAATCATGCATTTTACTTTGATTTCCCACATTACTGCGGGAAAGTATGCCACAGATGTGCAATATTTTTCAATCTCACCATAGAGCCTGCATGTCTTTTTATGCCTATTTATTATGATAAATAAACATTACATTTCATCGAATTATTATTTTTCTTCAACATATTAACATTACTTAATACACATTTTTTTTTTAGTACAGTGCGGCTGGTTTGTGAATTGTGTTCTTGACACTTGTCAGTTTCATACAACAAAATCCGTGTTTTGCGAATTTGATCTTTATTAGCTACTCGACTGACAGGTGTCAGGAACGCATTCGCTCGACGGTCGGAATGTAGGCTGTTAGACGGCGGAGCCCATCTGTCATAAATATTTGTCACAAAATATTATTTTATGAAATTTTATTTATTTTGCTTTGTATGTTGAAAATCGTCGTTTGATACGCGTGAGCATTTGTCATTGCACGCTTGCATCAAAATGTACTATTATTCATGTTATAGCATACTACTGGCCTACGTTTCTTCAAAGACCAACAACTTACATGCATAATTATTATGTACTCTTGGAAAACCAAAAGAAGTAAGTTTTAACTTGGGAGTAAAACATATCGATTTTCCATTATCATTATGTGATAAATAATAATTCTGAATATTCGTTATCGAGCCATAGTATTGTTATCGTCATTTTACATTGTTGTATGTATGTCCCCACGCACATCAATTACACCACCTAAGTACCTAACCCACCGCTCTGTACACGGAACCAACACATCTCTACAAAGATTACATAACTCGGGTAAACATTAATACTATGTACCAGTCACGGATGATGTATTCACATATTCACATTATGATCTGCAGTGCGATTCTGCAACCATCTCACCGTGAAAACTTAAGTGAAGTGAGCATGGAGTGAGCTGTCATTCCAACTAATGCTAGGGATTGACACTATTGACAGCTCACTCTAAGCTCATTTCACCTAACTTTTCGCGGTAAGATTTTTATAGAATAGATCGGCTGCAGTGTGATTCTGTAACCATCTGACCGTGAAAACTTAGGTGAAGTGAGCGTGGAGTGAGCTGTCATTCCAACTAATGCTAGGGATAGACACGATTGACAGCTCGCTCTAAGCTCACTTCATCTAACTTTTCACGGTGAGATTTTTACAGAATCGATCGGCTGTATCTGAAATAAGTATTCATATTATTTTATTCGTCTCCGTTTTTATAGTGTATTCCTTATTATGAAAATGATAAAAAATGACAAATATGGAAACTAGCAAACTCCGTTAAAACTTAATGATGTTGAATCCAAGGTTTCTTAAAGTTAATTAGGTAACAACAGAAGGTGTCATTAATACTGAAGCCTGACAAGAAGTGTAATTATTGTTAAATACCTGTCGGACATGTACCTACCAACATTAAAATGTTGAAATAAATTGCAATTGTGTGTGGAACTGCGTTGTGGCGACTAATAATCAATATTCACGAGTACCTCACAGTGTACAAACTCATGTCCCACTAACTACCAGACATAATGTAATGGACAACTTTCTTACTTTCAGCAATTATTTGCATTCAATGACTTGCTACTTGCTATCATTTTCCAAAACTTATGAATGTAAGAGAAATTAATTAATTTTTTAGATAGTTACTTATACTACTAGATCGTGCTCGTATCATAGTTATACTCCTAGTAAGACAATAGTTTCAAACCGCTTTCATGTAATTATGTTACGGTATATGGCTATATTCCTAGGGATATAACTATGTCACGGCTTTAACCAGCTTACTGCGACATAGGTACATATTATTATTTTAAGTCTGTTAGCTTTGTGACACATACGTAAAATCCTGTGGTACAGAATGTAAGTAACATCAAAACATCGTTTTACTTAAAGATCGTAGTAATCGTATAAACAAAAAATTTTAACAAAAAAAATTAAACCGTCGAAAAAAATGAAAAGCAAAAAATAATAAATCTTTTTATTTAACCTTAATAACCAAGTTCTTAAACTTATGTAAGTATACCTAAATAATTTTGAGTCGGTCGTTCAAATTTAAGACAATTTAGTGATCTTTGTTTATTGGTTGTTTGGCGCCGACTCAAAATTATTTAAAAAGTTTTTGTTTTATAATTTTTTGTGGCTATAATCTACTAATTGTTTGCCAAAGGGCAGGCATATGTGGCATTCAAATCTGTGAGTGAACAATAAATCACCCCTATTTTCCCACCCTTAGGGTTGGAATTTTTACCAATAAAAAAAGAATTGTCAAAATCGGACTACTCTGTAAAAAGTTATGCGTGGTCACACAAAAAAAAAACGGGTTGCACTCCGGGAGTGCCGGCAGAAGTGAAAACTTGAATATTAACATTGTGCATCTTTGATATTTTGGAATGCGGTCTACTCTCCCTCCGTCTTACGAATTTTCGATCAGGTCACGTGTCCTGACACGAGCTCCGTCTTACGAATTTTCGATCAGGTCACGTGTCCTGACGCGAGCTCCGACTTACGAATTTTCGATCAGGTCACGTGTCCTGACGCGAGTTTAACATTTTGTGCCCATCACAAAAAAGTACACAACGCCGCTAAAGAAGTTTTCACTTCAAAAAATATATACGCGTCGACTTGAGAACCTCCACCGTTTTTATTCGTCGGTTAAAAATGAACTCTTCTTAACTGATTATAACCATGGTACATATTATGACTATGCTATGAGATACGTTAGTTCGAGATTAGGTAACAACAAAACACATGTAATAACGCAATACCTAATGTACAAGAAAGTCATGCAAGTACACATTACTCGTCTCGATAAACGTGACTTCTCTTGATTTCGTGAACTGCAGACTCAATCGATATCTTCGTCGCCTGCCACTTCAATGCTAATGATAATAAAACAGCACTTCTGGTTATTTGTTTAGATTAGTTTCAATTGATTTAATATTAAATAATAATCTTTTAAACACTAAGGCTCGCTTGCACTATAAATTGCGTAACACGTCTACAGGTAAACATGTTCAAAACATCGCTCTGTTTCTGACAATCATTTGAAAAAAACTGAAACAGCATGTTGATTTTAATATCAACATCATAGCATCATCAGCCTATAATCTTCCCAATGCTGGGACACAGGCCTCCTCTCTTCAAGAGGGAATGGGCTGCAACCCACCACGCTGGTTGCGGGTTGGTTGTTTTTAATATGTTAAGCGATGAATGCATTTAATTTTAGTTATTTGGCGTACAAGCGGGCCTAAATAACTTACCGACAAGTTAGAAGCTAAAGTTACAGAAAAATAAATCAAGATTGACTAACCAAGTAAATGTTAACATATTTAATCATTTAAAACAATTTAAACATTGAAGAATCGGTATATGAACTATGAACTTAAGGTAAGTAGTACAATATTTTTTCAGAAGACATATTTGTTATTAACGTATATAACTTGCGTATCGATAAGCTTTGCTTGATTACCTTCATTGTAAATGTTTAATTTTCCATCTACGTCTCTAGTTCTCTACATTATGAGTATACCGACATTACTAATTTAACTTTATTTATACATATGTTAATACAAAAAATACAGATACGTATGTACTCATTGCACTCTGTATCTACATATACGAGTATACCTTGCCTATGTAAATTCAAAAGTATAATAAGACAAAGATAAATATTTTTTGAAAAGGTGATTAAGTAAAACATTTCTCAGTTTTAATGACGTTTTCTAACTAAAACGTGCAATTAACTGGTTAAATTAGGCCTCACTTTGTGGTACACATTGAAAGTTGTTAGTACCTAGAGAAACACAAAACTTTATGATATCCGACGTACGACTTACGTGTCGATATGTACCTGTAAGTTTAGGTTGTGAGGAAAAGAGCAACCGATGTGTAAGTGGATAGCCGAGGGCTGGCAGACTGCCACAGTATAATTATGCAGTCCTGCAGCTAAACATAAGCTCCAAGTGCTTCGTCTATGCTATGATAGTAGCTTATTGATTAACTACTTAGGGGGGCAGGAAACACCTCTTTAATACAGCTATTGGTTGCAATCATAGTTGACTATCTTAACGAAATCAGGATTACCTAGGTGTTATTGGGTTAATCTATATCAGGTCTGGACTTTTGTTAAGAGTTCATTAAATAGTAATGGGACTAAGAGACACACACAAGTCCCTGGGATATGTGACAATCTAAAAAACTGAATGGAAATTGTGGTGGTTCACCAATTTAGCAATATATGTCTACGCGGTTCTACGTAGAAAAAAGGTGCGACGTAATGTTTGTAACTTACCGCCAGCAATGCGTCATTTCCGTATGCTCGTCCCTCGAGCGCCAGCTCCTTGTCGAGCATGGCGTCGAGCTGCTCGAGCTGGTGGCAGGAGGCGCGCGCCGCCACCCAGCTGGAGGCCAGGATGAACGCGCCCAGGATGAAAGAGGCGGCCACCACCGTCAGCGCCGCGATCCTCGCTATTTGTACTGATGATGACACCCTCTGCCGGTACGCCTGAGACCATTAAACACATTCACTTATTGGCATTGTTTATCTTTTTGCTTTCGAAAAACTTTGGAAAGCTGTTGCTTTAAACTACTTTATAAAGTAAAGTACCTACTCATACCATTTTTTTCACGCCGTCAAAGCTTTTGTTACATACAGTAACAGAAAGTAAAACTATGACTAAAATCTTAGTTTATATTATCCCTACCTATACAATTAAACTGTATAACTAAGTAACGTATGTATACGGTATCTTGTACCTACTTATTCAATAGCTTAACTGCTGATATAATTATATCATAACTCCAAGAACATTAAGCTATTGAATAAGTAGGTACATATATACCGTCTATATATGTTACTTAGTTATACAGTTTCTTCACAAATATACACCATTTCAAATTCTTCACAAATAAATAGTATATATTTGTGAAGAATTTGTAATGGTGTATATTTGTGAAGAAACTGTAACCATTTTATTTTTATCTACATAAGTAATTTAATGGACTACCTTGCTCTAGAGGTGACAACAAGTTAACAATAATTTACATTTACCTTGATTAAATCATAAAGATCACGTAAGTAAATATGCAAAATAAATATTCGATATTCATCTGTTGCATTGTAGCTGCATTGCATTGCATATACAAAGAAAATGTTCGATCAAGCCGCAACGCGGAGTAAATCTATTCAACGGATCGAGATAACTTCTGAATGTTCTAGAGCTGCCATATGTATTTATTTACTTGAAAAAGGTCATCTACTAATCCGTACTAATATTATTAATGTGAAAGTAACTCTGTGTGTACTGTAGTCTGTTAACTTTTCACGCCTTAACGGCCACGGAAACGTAGTACCTGGATTAAAAACCCAGGTTATTATTTTATTTATGTAATGTTTTGACTTTTTTACTATTTTATTACATGTACACAGTCTGGCCATAAATACTGTTACAATTAAAAATAAGAAATATATTATTACATTAGAATTTGGAATCTGTCATTTTTATACGATTGTTCATTGAGTTTTCTAATTTTGGCGCCAATACATTTTACAATATTTTGCGATATTAAAATGGAGTGGGGTGATAAAGAGAACCGAATCGCTGTGATAGCATTACACAATGTTGGTATGGAACCAAACGCAATTTTTAAAACTCTCCATACGCTTGGTATTAGTCAAATGTTTGTGTACCGGGCTATTAATAGGTACAATGAGACCTCCTCTGTTTGTGACAGAAAAAGATCTGGCCGTCCACGTAGTGTTCGTACGAAAAAAGTGGTCAAAGCAGTAAGGGAAAGAATTCGAAGATATCCTGTCCGAAAGCAAAAGATTTTATCTCGGGAGATGAAGATAGCACCCAGAACCATGTCGCGTATTTTAAAAGATGACTTAGCACTTGCAGCCTACTTAGAGACGCACTGGTCATTTTTTAACTGATAATTTAATAAAGAATAGGGTGGTAAAATCGAAACAACTACTGAAGCGGTACGCAAAGGGAGGTCACAGAAAATTTTTGTTTACGGATGAGAAAATCTTTACAATTGAGCAACATTTTAACAAACAAAATGACCGTATTTATGCTCAAAGCTCTAAGGATGCTTCCCAATTAGTCGACAGAGTGCAACGTGGGCATTATCCGACTTCAGTGATGGTTTGGTGGGGTGTTAGCTATGAAGGATTGACTGAGCCATATTTTTGTGGAAAAGGTATCAAAACATCGGCACAAGTGTATCAAGATACCATTCTTGAGAAGGTAGCTAAGCCCCTTAACAACACCATGTTTAATAACCAAGTATGGTCCTTCCAACAAGACTCGGCGCCGGGTCATAAAGCTCGGTCCACGCAGTCTTGGTTGGAAGCGAACGTTTCGGACTTCATCAGAGCTGAAGACTGGCCGTCGTCTAGTCCCGATCTTAATCCGCTGGATTATGATTTATGGTCAGTTTTAGAGAGTACGGCTTGCTCTAAACGCCATGATAATTTGGAGTCCCTAAAACAATCCATACGATTGGCAGTGAAGAATTTTCCCATGGAAAGAGTGCGTGCTTCTATTGATAACTGGCCTCAACGTTTAAAGGACTGTATTGCAGCCAATGGAGACCACTTCGAATAAGCTTTTTATATTTTAAATTGTTTTATATTTATGTATTACACTAACACACTGTAAAAGTAATAAATATTATTTGCAATAAAAAAAAATGTTTTTTTCTTCGTGACAATATTTATGGCAAGACTAGGTATAGATTATTATTAGGGTTTTTTCCATCAGTTGAAAAACAGTTTTAATTTAAACGAATGGAACTGGATTCCTCAATTTATACGGTATGTTCTCAAGTCGTCTGGCGATTTAAATATTAATTCGGCATGTATTATTTCTTTCGAGGCAACAGTTTAGTCCATCGTTTACTAGAACTGTAAATTAACTGAACAAAAATGTGAAGAACTGTCCACTAGCATTTATGAAAAACTCTCCGCGCAAATTGTGGCCAGGGTGTGTCAAGGGATTTATGTTATTACGTCATCTTGTTTTAAGTAAAGAGGGGCACTTTCAAAATATGTATATAACAACAAAATTTCTGTCTGAAATTCTTGCCTGCTTCAGTTTTAACTTTGCATTAGTTTCGGTCAACTTCTTGCAAATAATTTCATACCATTTCTGTTGCATTGTTGTTTCAATTTCTACTGCTTTATATAGGTTGATAGAGATTTTGTGGACAAAACCATAATATTTGAAATTACTACTACGTACGACATTATTGCTGATTATAAGTACGTAAGTAACATAATGTAACTGCCAGCCTTTTGGGCACTTCTCCTGTTGACAGCCCGTCCCTTTAATACATGTCTACATGCATGTATATAATAATTATTATTTTAAGCCTATTCGTTTATAAATTATGGATAATGTTTAGCTGTAAAAAAACAGCTATGTCATAATTTTCCGGGTTGCTGACATGCTGGTAATAAACATGATGTAGGTAAGAACCTGTACGATTATGTAGACATGTCGCCTAGCCGGTAAATGAAGCTTATAGTTATCTAACCAGGACTGTAGAGCTTTTCAAATCTCTGCATGTACGAGTACATAATACATTGTCCTTATCTAAGTATTGGACGATTCTGCCTGCAAGCGTTCTCCGACAGTCGTTTCTCCTTTGGACTGATCACGATAAGACGTTTAGTTTTTGAGAGATTCGTCGATAGAACGTTTCACCTATGAACGTTTCACCGACAGAGTGGTTCGCATTTGTTTGTTTCGACGACAGGACTTTTCAACTATGGAATATTCGCCATCAGATCGTTTTGTCTTCGATTGTTTCGACATGGCTTTTTCACTATTTAACTACAAATCCACCAAAAAGCTTCTAGCTTGCTACAAAGACATGAAGAAAGAAAATGTTTTAATGTCTTACATAATTATATAGATCTGTCGGTATGGACGCGGGCAACAAGCGAAGGTCCCGTCCATCATCCAAAACTTCGCTTCGTTCAGCAATTTAAAATTTTCCTTAGTGGAAAATACTATTACACACTCATTATCATCAATATAGTGCCCGATCAGAAATTGTTCACCACAGTCATTGCTTCTTCGGGAATCACGACACTGAATATCCTTTGGAATCGTTGGAAGATTTTTATTTCTTTCTCTTTGAATAATTTTCCTCATAGCATCTTTTTGGGCATATGGGGATCACTGGTACTCGGTACCATTTGGATGCACCGCTGTACAATTTGTGCAGGTGAATCCATCGATTGATTAGCTTTATCTTCCAAATTAGCCTTTAACTTCATTTCAATACGACTGGCCAAATACTACTATTAAAACAATAAAGAGAAAGAATATCAGGCAATGTATATCTGAGTGTTACCTAAAAGATTTATTTTCTACTTGCATTCGTTAACAAGTTCGCCGTACTAATTGTGTTGGCGCAATTTTCCCCGAACAGGCATTTACAGCAGAAGTCAATTAAAATAAGTGTTTTAAGCAGACAAACAAACATAAATTGTATTATAAATTCGTTTGATTTGTTTGTTTTTGCTGTGAATCAGGTGAATAGAACAATACCTGAGCATAACACTTTATGAAAATAAATGCCATATCAATCATGACTGTTTATTTTTTATTAGCACCAGGCGCAGAGATCGAAGATATTTAAAACTGTTGTCAGTGAATAGTTTTAAATATCTTAGATCTCTGCTGCAAGCAGTATCGATTATATCGATTATAATCGATATAATCAGTATTTATTAGTAGCATTTTTAGATTATAAATCTACGATCTGAATGACGTGTAGAGTCCCCTCATGTTAGTCACGCCTAGTCGCCAAATGTATAATGGTTTCAAATAATACTTTTTTTTGTACACAAAAAATAAACAATAAATCTACAAGTTTTCATGTATGATGAAAACTTGTAGATAAAAACTTTTCATCAATGATCTCCAAACAGTAGATATAAATACATACAAGAAGTGGGGAACACTAGTGGAGGTTCAGAAATTATCATGTCTCTACTTGATAGTATCTGAACTACCACTGGGATTCCCCACTTAAAAAAAACTACTGAAAGTAGGTAAATGGGATTTTTATTTTCAGTATCTTTTTCCTTAAAACACAAGAGCTTTGAAAGTACATACCTAGTTATATAACTAACCACAAAGACAGTTTTTCAAATACATATTTTATAAGAAAATACTGAGAGTGGGACTTTAGAGTACTTTCAAATATTTGGACAAAGAACATTTTTGTGCTATGTATAAATACAATACCTAGTAGTTACATAGATGTCTCCCACACAATACCTACTGCACATGAGAATTCATTACAGCAAAGCGCAACTGCAATAGCCTGAGAGTGCTTTGTCCTTAGCGAGGTGTACTTAATGAAGTTGTGATTTACTAACAGACTCGAGTAGGTAGTTACCTATACACAAAAATTACGTAACCGTGGACGGGTAGGGGCGGTCACCGGCGCCGGCGCACGCGGGTCCCTGGGGGACGAAGCGGGGGGAGCTCCGGTGAAAGTGTATTCTACTGTTGCATTTGAGAAACCAATCATCTTTGGCGAGCTAAAAACGATGTCGATTTCAATCTACGATTTGTTTAGCGCATCTTCATTAAACCGTGTCGAAGTGCGTTATTCGCTACAGCTGGTTGGTCAATGTCTTCCCAGACTTTCGTAGCTATTTGCACTTCAGTGCGAATATTACGCACTTTCTATACACCATATTCAACTTATTATAAATAGGTAGTTGTTTATAGGAAACAGCACATTACAATCGAACGTTACAATGTATACAATATCATAATTCTGTGCGTAATACATAATACATACATTGTTTGTTATGTGTTAAATAAATTGTACAAGTTACGTTATTTTTCAACACAGCTTTGACAACTTTCTACCCGTGAGTCGTGTTATAAACTGTCAAGCCGTCAGTCACACACTTAACATAATAATTATGAAGGTAGAGTCTTCTCCTCCAACGAGTCAATTGGTTGACTCGCGCATACAATACCGCTGGGACCGTTTGTAATGTTAATCGAAATCAAAGGAATAAATATGGCCGAAATAGAAAACAATCAACATGAAGTCATGAAAAGAAAAATAACAATTCGAGGAACAATAGTACATACATGACATGTTTACATGTGAAGGGTACCGGGAGGGTACTAATGCAGGGTGGCCCGTGGAAAGAGAGTGTTTTTATTTTTTATTTATGTTTTGTTTTCTCTTGTACTCTTACACACGTTGTCTACATACCTTACGTTATTGTTTTATCTACTTTCCTATCGCAGGTATGCTGGAAGAGATTTCTTTAGAAATAAGCTTCACATTTGAACGTATTTTTCTTTTGCTTTTTTCTTGTCTGTTTATAAGTGTGTACCTACATAAATGGTTAAATAAATAAAAGAAATCAAAAGCAAAATTTTAGAAGCCTCTATCCAAGGGCATTCCGAATACCCGTATGTATGTTCATAGATATTTTCTAGTTTAGGAGCTAGACGGTTTTTAATATTGTTGGGAATTTCTCACTTGACTTCAGACTTTTTATTTTTCTCTTTCTGTGTCGCATTTTTTGTAAATATTTTTATTAGAAATCCTTAAATTATGGTTTCCGAATTTGCTATTTTCGAAAACAATCTCCTAATTAGAGACATTGTTTTAATTTGCGCGAATATATACATAATCCTTCATTAACCGGCCAAGTTCAAGTCATTTACAAAAACAAATTTACTAAAATCACACTTGCACAGTGCAATTGACCAGTCCACTTTAATATGCGAATCTACGACAGGTAGAAGATATTGACTAAAACTAAAACAATATATGACAGAATCATATTCGATGTAGGTATGTTCAACATCAAATCAGATTTCAAACATTGTTTTCGGAATGACATAGTAGTCCAAGGTAGCACACAATATCAATAACCGAAAATCCACCAACAATAAGCATAATTTCAGCTCAGTTGAAATATATGAAATGCAAATACCGTCCAATAATTATTTTGATCAGGTGCCGTATTATGACGGTATGCCATCATGATTCCAGTTAAGAGTGACGGAACTACCTATACATGACCGATAGCACCATCCCTTTTCGGACATAATTGCATTAATACTTCGTAATACGCCCCGTGAAAGTGAAACTTTTAGCCCCAAAAGCACATTCAATAGCATCATTAAAATCATGCAGGTAAATGATTGCACTCGGTCCCAGTTACATGTCGGCTTGGTAAATCATGAATTGTGCAATAATTTGCTTAATAGCGCGCCTTATCATCATGTACCTACTCTCATCTCAGTCGTCATAATCGGAAAGGTTTTCTGCGCAAAAACTACGTGAATCTCCACTTTAAAACGTTGACGTTGCATGCAGTCATTCTTAGCTACGAGTTCCGTGTAAACAATTATGTTTTTATAAGCCTGTTGAATATATAATGTGTGTAGTAGGTATATTTCGTGCAAACATCTAGTTTGCGAGCTGCTGTCCGCCTCGGTGTGACGCAAGCGGCATTGTGTCCACTTGCTCGACTGACCAATAACGATTTCACTCAGATTGTACCTGTTTATATTTTTTACTGTCCAGACTTTGTACAAGATTGCATTAAGTACTTAAAACTTCATTTAATTATTTTTTTCGCGTGTTTTTTTTTAATTGTCCTTTTATATCAGTGGATGTTTTTATGAAACAATGGTCGCCTTCCATTTGATTTTTGTGTTATAGTTGGTATGTTGACTCTACGCAATCGCAAATATTATATTGTCTGAAACAGACGGCTACGGAACCTCACTGTATCTTGCCCTTTAACTTATTCAATACGCCTAAGTCCGCCCTTTTTGAGTCGCACGTCTTTAACACATAGACTCTCTAATATCAGTCACGATTTTTTTAAACATTTTTTTTTTCCATCTGTAACCCAGAATCATGAGAAAGACTGGATACCTTCAATAGTAGTTGCTACAACTCAAGGCTATATACGCCTGACATCTCCGACTATGCCTCCAACTCATTTTAATTAAGGGTCCTATACAACAAATAAACTGCAATTATGATGACCACTTAAAACTAAAAATCGCTTAATACTAATATCAATTATTATCATCGGTTGCATCTCTCATGTTTGGATTTTTGGACCTCGTACCGAAGGAAAAGTTGCATTATCCAAACAAGTCGATAGCATTTGTTGTTCCATTTATAAGCAGCTGTGACAGACAGACAAACAGACGAAGTCGCACCGTAAGGCTTTCTTTTTTTAATTTGATACGGAACCCTATCGCTGGGCTTGCTTGCGATCCTTGCATAAATAAACGTCCTGTGCTTATATTATGAAGAAAATGTTAAGGCATTAAGTCCGCCTTTGTACCTTTTTGTGCGAAAAGTTTAAATAAATAATAAATAAAATGTTTTGTCCATCTCTTGCTTATTAGTTCTAGAAGCTTCTTACTACCTATGGGTGGTGCAATTTCTGACGTCACAATTTACCTAGTTAGGCATGTAAATATATTTGTACCTATTTACTAGACTATGATGTTGCGTGATAACTATGATAAGTGGCGAAGGCTATGGTAATAGATGGCCAGAGACAATAGAACAATGTTTTTTCCCACATAAACTTAGACATATCACAATTCTCGGAAAGGGATATCTGTTTAAATAGGTTCGTATAAACACATAACTATCCTGATCCGCAGCTAAATTGGTTTTACTGAAAAGGACGTAAAACTACAACAACTCTCATATTATGACTCAATTCATTTTACAACACCTTTGGCATGTAGGTACTTACTTACATAGGTAAACAAATAACCTGCCAAGCACGAACCGGGTCAGGCATTGATGACGGTTCACACCCACAACATTATGAACACAAAATACTTACGCTTTAATAGATGAAGTGCAACTACTTTATGTCCTACTAGATTAGAGAATATTATTATTCCAATTGAATAAAACTGATGGAAAAAACGGGATAAAAAAAATCTTAGTAAGTACCTCTCCTTAGTTTCCAGTCCACCATTTTGGCAAATTGCAGGTCAGTATCAGGTTGCAGATATGGTAATAAAAAAGCAAGACGGACCCGTTTTAAATAAGCATACCAACAAAATTATAATCATTATTAAAATCATCAATACAACTCTCTACGTTAAAATTGGCCTCAAATGTCAAGTTTCCGTGAAATTCAATCGAGCAATTTGAACGATGTATTGATTAATTTAACGATTAAGTATACTTCGGTAAATACATAGGTACCTACTTATTTGTAACGGGCGCGTAAATTTTTTACTTCCATACAACTCGATACTGAGCTGCAAATTGCAAAAAAAGGTAGATTTGAATTTCACGTGCTACTCCTAGCGCTTTCCATGCTAAGTAAAGCATGTTTACAAACAAGTAAGAAGCCGCTACGCGCCAGCGGCCTCACTGACACTGACTCACTGCTAACAGCCCAGTCCGAGAGAAAGGCGCTTTCCCGCAGTTATGTCCCGCACTTAGTAGACCACTCATTAATATATTTTATCACTAGTCTACTAGAGAAACATAGATCATTTATATTATTGTCTACAAACGCAAGAGTTTCACTTAAAAGATTTCAATAAAAAGCTATAGCCTAGCTGTTGCCTAGTATCTTTAGGTATAGCTACCTGAGCGTAACGTTATACGATTCTATCGGCACTTAACTAATTATAGTCATGTTTAAACAACAGTTTTCCAAATAACTACCTACTAGAGCTTTATATGTAAAATACCAAAGCTTTGACTTCCAGTCACGATGGTGACGGGCCGCCAGCAGACCTACACGTTACTTGTTTAACATTTATTCAAAGAGAATAACGGAAATTATCATACCGGTGGGGGTTCCGACGTGCTGTACACTTCGGATGGTGGATATTCCGGTTTCATGGTGATGGTTGCCATCGAATCTGGTTGATGCTCCTTCTCCATCACGCGATTTAATCTTCACAAAAAAAAAGTAGAGCCCAGGTATTGTCGCGCGCGTAATGTTGGACGTTCGATGTAGAAGTGCGCGCGAGTGAACGGCGCTACTCGGCGTAGGCGCCGTCGTCGACGTTCGGTGGTGGGGCCGCACGACACTGCCATAACGCATTCACTTATTATGACAATAGACCCAAAGAGTATATAATTGTGTATAGGTACTGTTTGAATAGACCTTTAGAGGTGATTGCTAAGATAACAGTGAAGAGACTTCTCCCCAAATTTAATACTGTGTAAAAATCTAACCAAACAAAGTTAATTCAACCACAGCTTATATTTCATTTCGTTCGTAACAATAGGTATAACTCTTTCTAAGACCTAAAATAATGGTATTCCAGCGGTAACGAGCGCTCAGCATCGGAAAAATTAAAGAAAACACATTTGTATCCCAGTCACATGGGGTGCACAATCTGTTTAAGTAATATTTAGACAGTAGAGATAGTAGAGATGCGCTTATTAGGTACTTGCGTGTCCTCAGTCCTGGTTTTACACACGGTAACCCCCGTAATTAGAAGGCAAAATCCTCTTTAACACATCATTACAGTCCACTGCTAGAAATTGGTTCTTCTTGTTCGTCGTCGTACCCTCAATGGTGAGGATCGCGACCACATACAACTCAAATTCAAAGCATTTATGTCAGTTAAACCATTTACAGGCACTTTTGAATTGTCAGAGTCGGTCAGTAAGCCAGAAAGTTGAAGCTAGTTAGTTTGCAACGCGTCTCCAATTTGTGCGGTCTTTTGCAGTGTAGACCGCTTGGTACAAAAAAATGCTGCGTCCAACAGCCTTCTTGATCGCGTCTCGACGTCGCGACTATCGTGCCTTGAGCGGATTTTCCTTCTACCCAGCCCAGTATTTAGTTTATTCTATTCGGGAAACGTACAGCTAATATAAACAGTGTTATTAAACAATATGCATTTGAAGGCCAGCTTCCAGCTACTAACCACTCTATCTAGATCTCTAGATCGTGGTCCACCTAGACTGAGGCCGTCCTACACTGTTTCTCGTTGGTTTTTTCGTCTTCCACTCTTATACATACATACGAGTATGTACCTACATGGTGCGTGTTTAGGTATAAGTACGCTGTGAAACCTACCAACTAAGGTTAGTAAATACGAATAAAGACATAAATATACTATAAGAACCTACTTACTAAGCATTCATATGTATAGGTTAGGCGAGTTGGTGAGCCGATGGCATCCTTTCACTACTTGTAAACTACCTATAGTGATATTGAATACTTCATTATTTTATACAAAAGGTCGAGTTTCATTAATGACGCATCAGGATTAATAGCAGAATAGCCATTCACTACGTCAAAAGAAAGACATACTTGTAGGTACTTAGGTATAAAAATATACGTAAACTTAAACAGATTTACCCAATGAGACGAAACTGTTTTCGATTTTTTATATTTCACATCTGCATTATGGAAGCACAGTCACGAGTATAAATATATTAGTACTAGCTTCTGTCTACGATGTCGTCCGCGTGAACCTTTTTGTTCCTCCAACCCACGCCGTCGCATCGCGTCACCTGCCCGCGCTAACACTTATTTTTCGCTAAGCGTTCTTTCTGACTTTTCTTCTTATTGCTCGGCTCCTAAGGGTCGTAGTGTGAAGTTAAATAGAAGAGGCTATCAAAGGCAATAAGGTTTTTTTAAATCCGACTGGTAGTTCCAGAGATACGCGCGTTCAAACATATTTTTTAACTTTGTATTAGTAGGTATATAAATAGATAGATATAGATATATATAGATAGATATAGAAATGGACAGATCGGCAATCAATACAATTCAATTTCATCTTTATTCCATTTATTTCAATCGTCAAGAGAAAATCGTCGCAAATATTATAATGAACATTTGAGGACAGCATATACAAGTGGCAGCACTTTGTGACATCGAAATAACACCACTATCTGACGAGCCAAAATACATATAGGGTGCTGCCTGTGGATGCTGCAATGCCTATAGAAGTGTCTGCACCGCGAATCAGCCAAGTTGTACATTCTGACCAAGATGTTATGTTTGTAGAGTTAGGGGCTTGGCTCTACATTAGATCTGATAATTTTTAGACAGTGAAAGCGTTATGTTAGTCTCATAATTTACACCATATATTATAGAATGTTATTTTCTTATCTCTGGAACTGCCCGTGGGATTTGTAAAATATTTTTTGTATTTGGAGGATGATTATAGGTTTTTTTACATCAGGCTACGACCCTTAAGAAGCAAAAAGAAAAAAAAAACAGACAGAGAGCTAAGCGAAAACGAAGTAGAAGCGCGGGTGGGCGACGCGATGCGTCGCGGGTTATTTAAAACCAATTAAACCGATGCGTTTAAAACGAAAAAAACCGTTTAAAACCGAAATAAACCATTTTTTCGATTTAAAACTGTTGGTGTTAATGACTATGTTTTTCTTAATTATAACTACATTTTCTTGATTTTACCGAAGTAGAGATATGACAGAGTACCTATAAACTGTGTAAAGATTTTTTAAATGTGTGATATACTGATATTGATATAATTAGCGGGTTTAGTTCTAGTTGGTCCGTCCAACCAAGCGTAGGTATTACCTACCTAAGTTATAAAAACTCTATTGATAAGTTAAAAACTCTGTGTTGGTAAACAAACATTTTTTTCATTGTTTTCAAACGATATAGGGGAAGGTGGGGTAGGACTTTAAGGCAATTCATAAATAAAACCCTCTGTTTTTGATCGCACAAAATAGGAACTTTTATTACGAAAATAATCAATCTTTCTTTCTTTAATTATAATCAGTCAAAACAAAAATATAAAAATCTTCTCAAAGAAATATCAACTTAAAAAAAATAGCAAAATCTCCCCATCTTGCCCAACCTATAGGTCAAGACAGGGTAGGGTAGGGGGTAAGATGGGGTATATTTAATCGTCGTCATCTTCACAAACAGGGCAAATATGGACAGCTTCATCATCATTATCTTCCACTCCTGCACAGCCACAATGTGATTCAAAAGTGATTCATCCTTCAATAGACTCGAAATATAAGCCGTGGCCGTACAGACATTCTGTATCATCTTCATCTGATGTCTGAGGTTCTTCGTCAGCTTTCTTGGTTCTTTTATTTGTTTTGTTCAATTTCTTTTTGTTTGTCCCCCTTGGTTTCTGTTTCTTACTGTTTTGTCTTTCTTCTAACTCTGTTTTATAAGGAGAAGCACTGATAATAGCTGTTTTTCCTCTTCTTCGAATTTGTCTTGTCCTTTTTTCGGCCATTCGTGGATAGGGCATTTCAATTTCATTTGATTTTCACTCCACCCTCCTCTGTTAGTTTTTCTTTTGTAATTTCGAACCATAATCTATAAAAAAGATACTTAATTAAATTAACCCAACTAGTGACGATCATATTTAATTATATCGAAATAAAAGAAGTGACCAATAAGCGGGTAAGATGGGGTACCACCCCGTCTTGTTCTCAGGTAGGTACCCCATCTTTCCCAAAGTGGACTCCCAAGCTGTATAAAATTTTTTGAGGTAATAAATACAAACAAGCCGGAACGATTTTTTGAGTTTAGAGTAGTAAAATAAACAAATATCAATAAAAACATATGACACACATCTTGTATACTTACCATACATTATGAACAGTCACGCACTTAATATACGTCAAAAATTAGATAAAACCACAATTTCAAAAAAATACTTACCAAGTTACAACGTGCACACTATCGACCAAACTTTTTGTGACACTAAAAACTTCTGATAAATACCGTCAGATGGCGTTAAATTAAATTTTCTAGCGACATTGTATAATCTGTTTTGGTATGTGATAGGTATTAGGGTATTAAATCCTGTAGTAAAAAAAACGGCAACTCCTTTGGACCTACAGATTAAAACCAAATGAATTAAATAGAACTCGCAAAAAATTTTCCTTCGCAGAAAGCTTATTATAGTGCCTCCGAATTTCTAGCCGAAAATGTTTTTTAATTGTTAATAATTTTTCTGTTACTAAAATTTAGTCCCGTAATTTTCATATAAATCTTGTAACTTTGACATTATTCTTGTATTTATTTGACATTAATCTTGTAAATTTGGCATAAATCTTTTAATTTTGACATATTATATTGTGTAACTTTGACATTATTCTTGAATTCGTTTGACATTATAGTTGTTGAGTTATTTTGAATTTTAAAATTATAACATAAAAATAAGTTTTGGTTTCTAAAGTTTCATAATTATAAATTCTGTAAATGCTTATTCTAGGTGATTTATTTGTTTTTTTTTTTTTGTCTTATTATTAATTATTTTCAATGTTATGGAAATATTTGTACGTCGATACTTACGGCTAAACATGACTGGACTCAAACGACGTAATTTATTAACTTGCATGCTTTTGTATGTAACAAATAAAGAAATCTCTCTCTCTCTCTTTGGTCCCCGACTTCTCGCTACCCCGTCTTACCCCACCTTCCCCTAAATAATCAATTTGATTCGGTTTAAAACCAAACTCATACTCTCGCACTCTCGTTGTCAAGTAAAACAGACGGCATTGTGTTAATAATGTCTTCTAATCTAGTGTGTGTAATATAATATAATAAATAAGTATAGGTAGGTATAACTACATACTTAAGTTTTCGTGTAGTAGGTAATGTAGGTAGGTACTTTCTATTGATTTTATATAAACGAATTAAAACAAGACATTACGTCAGGTGACCAAAAATTGCCCACAATGAAGTGTAAAACACAGTTCTTTTATTTTTGTAGGCGAGTTTTCAACCGTTTAAAACGATTTATTTGGGGTTTAAAACGGCAACATTTTATTTAAAACGTTTTAAATCGGTTGTTTTACATCTGTGACTATAGCGCTACAAAGTTCTTTTGGTACTTAGCCAAAATCGGAACTAACACCGCTATCTTGTTTTTCAATACCTACTATTTCACAATATTTATCAACGCGTCCCCTTGTCCATGTTATTCAAGCGCTAAAACATCCATGAAGCAGTTAGACTTATATTATATTTATGCTAAAAAAGTTTTTGTGAACATTGCCCATTTTCTCGATGAATGTACATTTTTTTTATTAAATCTGTGAATGGAGATAATAATTTATGTTCCTGTAGCTACAACGGTTAGGGGCTTCTGGATAAGTAATAACAGCCGCACGGGTCGATCGATCAGGTTAAGCTACGCTTGCCGCGGTTGGTCCGTGTATGGGTGACCTTCTTTACATAGCAAAACACTACTGTGGGTCGGAAAGCACGTTGAGCAGTTGGTCCCGGTTGTCATTCGTGGATCTGTGGCATTCGTTACGGGTCGTCCGAAGCCTGAAAGTCTGAGAACCAGTCTTATCAAGAGCATTGTATTATAACCCAGTAACTGGGTTATGGATGTCAAATAGGCAGTCGCTTCATGTAAAATACTGGTATTCAGCTGCATCCGGTTAGGCTAGAAGCCAACCTCAACATAGTTGGGAAAAGGCTGGGCAGACGATGAGCTACTCAGCTACAACGGTTGGGTACATTTTTTTTTTTTTTTTTGTCGCTGAGAAATGCTTTATGCATCCCCGTTTCGCGGGGGACGAGACGGTGTATGTGGGACTCCCTGTCGGAATGACAGTATACCCACTAAAACTCAGCGGTGTTCCCACATCGCCGTGATGGGAGGGCCATGGGAAACCGGCATAGCCTTTACTTCCACAGCCCTCCCGGCGCATGACCGCCTAGCTGTTATGGCGGGCCGCGCATGCCCCCCAGGTTGGGGGGCTACGGGAATGGCCGGGAACACCTGGCCATTCCCGTCCCACACTGGTGGAGCCTGTGCGATACAGGCAACGGTGCCCCCGCACCCGTTGCCTGCTGGCCTCCACGCCCGCCTAGCTGGCGGGCCCCGCATGCCCCCCGCGTTGGGGGGCTACGGCCGCAGAGGATAGGGAGAGCGGCAACGTCACACCGACACTCCTCTTCCCCTGCGGCCCCACCGCGTCCGCCATCTAACGGTGGCGGCCCCGTCAAGGCCGCGGAAAGTAGGGAGAGCGGCAACGTAACACCGACACTCTTCTCCCGCCGCGCCTCAGGTAGGTTGCGATGTCACCCAAGCGGCACCGCAACCTACCCGCCGGCCGCTCGTCGTCGGCTAAGCCGCAAAGCCTCGACGAGCGGCCCCCGCTCGGGTTCCTCTTAGCTTCACCGTGGTTCTGCTAGCCACGGCTACTGAGCCCCCCCGATTCGTCAAAGCGGGAACGCACCGGGGGGGAACGGTTGGGTACCTGTCCTTACTGCCCTATCTCAAAAATCCACCCTGTTTATTATACAGTAGGTATAGGTTGATTATATCTACCCAGCACACAGTTTTTAAATGAAACTTCTTGACAGTAAAAAAAATAGGTAGATGATGCTAAGTTTGACAAAACTATGCCATGTAACAAGCCATGTAGTAAACTGCCAATATCGCTGTATAAGGATCTTTTGGTGCTTGGTCAAAATTTGAACTATCGCTGCCATCTTGTTTTTTAAATACATTTCACAAAACAATTTTGTACTAATGCATGGAGTTAGTAAGTATTATACAGCACAACTGAATGCCAATGTCCATATTTGAAAACGTTTAAAATCTAGTCAAAAATCCTTTCATTTCAATACCAGATTCTCTAAATATCAGATTCTCAATAAATCATATTTCGGACAGTTGAAATCAAAATATTTATAATAATATTACAAAAAAAAACCTAGCTACTTTTTGCAGCAAATAGATTGCATATTGTACATTTTGCTTCAAAATACTGTTTGGTTTTCCTATATTACCTATTTTGTTTCATTTTATTTTATTTAATAAGGGACAATAAACAGCTACAATATAAAATGTTACAAATAACAATAATATAGACTCATGTAGTACCTATTAACAATATTGCAGCCCACTACATTATCCGCATGATAACAAATTTAAAATAAGGTAAAAAAAACGTGCCATTAGATTAGCATTACTCAGATATATAAAAAAGTATAAAAAATAATTGATTATTAAGATACAATACAATAAAAAATACATTAATTTTTGGATAAGATTAAAAAATTTGGGATTGTTCCTTATTATCACAAATAAGAATTAAGATTACCTATAAAAATAAAAAAATAAATAAAAAAGGGATTGACAGTATAATACAAAATAAATTTAATTTAGAATAAAGGACTCACACTATTTCTTAATATCGTTAGAAACATTGGACTTAAATTTCGATTTGGAACATACAAAAATATCAATATCAATGAAGTTGCTATTATAAGATTCCACCATACGACGCACAGGGCAACGCAATCCTGAATTAGTCCGACAGGTATTCACAGCGAATAATGTACCTGCCCTGCACGGACACTACGCTTAATTACAGTGCGAGGGACCAACTAACACAACTTACTCGTGAGATCAATGGAATCAAAGTGATTATGAACAATACCATGTACACACATCAACACTGTCTAGGGATATTTTGGATTTACTCAATTTACTAAAAATTTATTATAAATAACATACAACATGCATATATTTTTATAAAGCCCATTTATCAGACTACACTCCAGAATAAAAGAAAACTAATTTTTTTTGCGTAAACAAATTTTTATTCAAATAAAGAAAAAACGTGAAATAATGGTAAAACTAACAATGAATGTGTTTCTCAAGAAAAAGTGAAAAATGAGGAAAAATTAATCTGTTTTTAACAGTTATGTGAAAAATCAGTAGTCAGTAAAACACCCCATGACGTTAATAACGGTCCTGCAACGGTTTTTCATGCTTTGGATTAAGTTATCCAAGTCTTGCTGCGGTATATTGTCCCAAGTCCGGCTAAGATGCAAAAAAAGTTGCTCTTCTGTCGCAATGTTTGCAGGGAAATTCCTCAAAGCCCTTCTTTGGAGCATGTCCCACGCATGTTCTATCGGGTTTAGGTCAGGCGATTGAGCGGGCCAGCCTAAGACCGATACGTCGTGCTCCTGCAACCAGCTCGTCACCACTCTCGCTGTGTGCGGACGGACGTTATCGTGCATGAGTGTGAATTCTTGGCCCATTTGCAGTCGATGGGGGTAGATTATTGGTACTAGCATCTCGTTACGGTATTTTTCAGCCGTCATGGTGTTTCTGATCCAAACGAGGTCGGTTCTTCCACCAAGACGAATTCCCGCCCAAACCATAATTGTCCCGCCGTGGTATGAATAGACTTCCTGAGGATGTTGCATACGGCTCTCACGACCAGGAACTCGCCAAACACGTACTCTACGTGTATCGGGATGGAAACCGAACCGGGACTCATCGGTAAACAGCACTACAGACCACTGGTTATCTTACCAGAGCAAATTTTCACGAGTCCACTCTAGTCGTCGTCCACGATTTCCTCGGCGTAGTGCTGGAGTACGAAGCAGTCTGCGAGCATGAAGGTTAGCTTCATGCAGCCTTCTCCTCACAGTTTGGTCACTCACAAGCAACTGGTGCTCTGACTGGAGCCTCTGAACCAACTGCACGGCTGTAACATTTGGTTGTCTTCTCGCGGCAACTTGCAAAAATCGGTATTATCGTTGAGTGGTAATGCGCTTCCCGCCTGGGTGTCTTTCAGCCACATCACCAGTAGCACGATAACGTGACCATAACCTTGATATCACGTTTTGTCTTGTTCCAATCTCCTCGGCAATACCCCGTTGAGTAGCCCCAGTTTGGAGCATGCCTACTGCCCTTAACAATTCCTCTCTCGTTAAATAGCGCCGCTGCATGATGCACACAATAACATTAATTCGAAATTAACCGATAACTTGTTATAAAACTTAAATTTGACACAAAAAAATAGGCAAAAACTACTGTAGGTAAATGAAACCTTCGGACTTCGCTACCATTATGCCGCGTAAGTCTTTTGTTTTTAATTTATTTTTTCAAATTCAAATTTAGAATCGTTCAAAAAGGTTTACAAAATAAGCTTTCTTCAAATGAATTTAAAACTGGCCAGTATTTTTTGAGTTTAATAACTTTATACAAAATATCCCTAGACGGTGTTGATGTGTGTAGTATGTTGGTTTCTAGAAACTTACGCCTAGATTTTTATGTTAACATATTATAGTAATTGTGAGTACGACAAACACCTTTTATAGCACCGTACAGTCAACAAAAGAGATAAATATGCAGGGTCGTCAGATATAGTTGAAGTTTAGTAAGAAACGGATTGATGTTTTCGGATAAAATTTTATCTAATTAATAGAAAACAAACAGTTCATTTATCAAACTAAATTTCATTCGAAAGCATCCATCGGTTTCTTACTAAACTTCAACTATATCCGACGACCCTGCATACTTATCCTTTTGTTGACTGTACATGGAGGAAGAAATTTACGCTGGACCTTCTCGATCATATCTATATATTTCTTATAAAACGGGTTCCAGATTGGGACCGCATATTCGAGCTGCGAGCGCACAAGCGTCTTGTATAAGTAGAGATAGGTGGAGGTGGAGAGAGGAGGGTGGAGGCCGTTTGAACTCAGTAGATGATCTCATGACAAAACCATACATCTTAAATGAATTATTAACAATTCTTTCTACGTGTTGATAAAGCGATAATTTATTGTCCAGTAGAACACCAAGATCTCTTACAATAGAGGTGTTACTTAGCAAAGTAGTATTTAGCCTATACTTAAAATTTGTGGTAATTTGTTTTTCGTAAAATTTATATAATGACATTTGGAGACGCTTAAGTAAAGTTTGTTGTCAATATAGTATGCTGAGAGTCTATCTAAGTCTTCTTGAAACTTTAAACAGTCTTCTATAGTAGTAATAGTTCTAAAGGCTTTCAAATCATCAGCATACATAAGAAATTTAGTACTTAAGAACCATTTCCCAATGTCATTTATATTCCAGCGATAATAGACATTTTTAAGTACTGTGATCACATTTTTTTATAATTTTACTGTGATTTTTTTAAATAATGTAATCTCAAATACCAGCTATTAAACGCAACCACAAATCAAAGTAATAAACATTGTTAAATAAGTAAAATAAATTAGGTTTTGACGTGTTATGGTTTACAAAATTATTGTCAGTTAACTTTGACACGTTGGAAAAAAAAATTTTTTTTCTATTTTTTTTCATAACTGGTATTACCTTGGCCTGTAGCCCGGTACCAGATTATCGTTGAGTTTCGGGACACCCTGTATATATTAAATAGGAGTGGTTCCAGGATTGAGCCCTGTGGAACACCAGAAGTTATAGACACTGATATCAGACTGATGGCCACTCACGACAACCTTCTGTATTCTATTTTTAATGTAAGATGAAAACCACCGGACCAAGTTTCCCGGTATGCCATTAAATGCAATTTTATTAAGTAAAATTTCGTGATCGACCTTGTCAAAGGCCTTTTTGAAATCTGCGTAAACGGCGTCCTCTTGCAAACGTCTATCCATGTTTTCAAAAAGATAGTTGGTAAAAATTAATAAATTGGAAACAGTAGATCGGTGTTTAACAAAACCATGTTGTTCAGGAATGAGTACGTTGTGCAGGATTTCAAATAGCTTTGACAAGGTCGACAGAATTGAAATGGGTCGACACTGCTCAATATCATTTTTCGAGCCACCCTTGTGTACGTGCCTTATATTGGCCCGTTACCATATTTAACACCCCTTCACACAAGCATTTACTGTAAATTATATGAAGCTGTCTACAGATGCTATTAGCGGTAGCCTTAAAAAACAGAGCTGGGTATCCATCAGGCCAGCCCCTTTGGAAGGGTCCAGGTTCTTTAACTCTCGCAGTAATTTAGATTTCTCGATACATAGGTTGTCGATTAAGATGTTAGTGTCACAGTGAGTTGGCGGGGTCCACGTCGACAACATGGAAGATGCAGGTTCAAATACCGATAGAAAGTAATCGGAGAACATATTGCAAACCAAGTCTGGAGCACTTGACTTAAGGTTTTGGTATTGCATCGTAGAAGGGATGCCTGATTTATCTTTGCGATTTGATATACAAAAGTAAGTCAAAAGTATTTAACTTTGGAGGTAAGATTATCCTCAACGGATTTAATGTAGGTGGAATAGCAACTATTACAGGCTTCTTTAAAAGTTGTTCGGTATTCGGAAAACATATTGTAGTCTTTGATATTTTAAGATTTCATCTACTTTATCCAAAGGTGCTGTTTCTTTTTAAAAGTCTTAATCAAGTGAGGAGAAAACCAAACAGGAACAAGAAACAAGGAACAAGAACAGGAGACTTCACTAGAGGAACGTTCGGTGAAACAATGTTACTCAACACATCATACATATTTTCACCGCTTCCTCGGAAGAAAGATGATCCAACAGGACCGACCATTCGACTTCATTGACTTGTTCATTGATAACATCATAATTGGCCTTACGGAAATCGTGTTTCTTCATGGGTCTTCTTTTTATGGTTTGCATTGACATACCTATAGGAGATTTTGCGACAAACGGAGGGTGGTGTGGCTCTATAGGTAGTAAGGTAGTAAGGTCTATTGGAGGGTTCAAAGTGCAGTAATTATGTTCGAAATGAACAAATCGAGAATTTTACCATTTCCATTGGATATGCCATTATATTGGTAGGCATCCAGGGTTGACATTATCTGTAGTAGTTCTGAACATACAGGGGAAGGTCCTGTGCAAGTCATGCCAGTGATTTGTTGCTGACTATCGGTCAGGGCAACCTGCCATGTAACATCAGGAAGATTATAATCCCCAACAATGAATGCACTCATCACGTCAGGTTCATTTAATAAGTCCTGCAGTGTGTCGAAGTGAGAGCTATAAATGTCAGTGGTCTCCGAAGGTGGTATGTATACTGCGCTAATAACATGCACTTTTGAGCTATTATTTTTATTTGGAAATCCGACCATGAGATGCTCAATGCAGGTGGTGGAGTAATTATGCGAGCGATTAGAAGCATTAAGCAAACACGACCGAAATTCCCGCAACACTGCGATGAGGACCCCGCCGCCATCCCGTTTTTTTGTGGTGTTACGATCTCGGTCGCATCTGTAAACAACATATCGAGGATCCACGAGCTCAACGCTAGCAATATCTGGCACAAGCCACGTTTCAGTTAGAATTACAATGTCATATGAAAACGATAAAATGTTTCCAATAAAGGTGTGCAGTTCTGGTTCTTACACCTCTACAGTTTTGGTAGTATATTGATATTTGGTCGCTGCTATCCATAATCACAGTACCTTACCATGAATTCATATAAAACAATAAATGTTGTGCACGCAAGTAATAACCAAATTGTATCAGAAGAGCACATATGCCCACATGAGATAGGATAGAGAATGGCCAATGAAGATAAAAACAATAATCGGCTAAGTCGTACTCACAAAATACAGTAAGTATTCTCAGTTCGCATAGATATTGTGTTGAAATAACATGCAATATAAAAATAAACATTGAGTCCCAAAAAATTACAATAACTAAAGTTGATAATAAATAATTGGAAAATGGAGAGAATATCAAAACAATTAAAATTTCAAGAAGTACCTACAAAAAATAAAATTGGTGATAATAAGATAATTAAAGTTAACAATACATGCAAGATAGAAAAAATATCAAAGAAAAACATCGAAGATAAACAGTGGTTGAGCAATCCTGCCAAGAAGAAACAGTTATTCAGCTGGTTTTGTTTTGGTTTTAATTTTATTGAGATCGCTTTCTCCACGTATTGCGAATGCATTTTCACCCTCACGCTCGCGCACTAGTATGGTACCATTTCTGATCCATACAAATTTGTGGTTATGATTGTTAGCAACTTCACGGGTTTTACGAATTATGTTTCTTCCGTAAGGTTTTATTGACATTGGCATGACGTTGAAAAGTCTTCTCCTCCAAGTAGGGCGCTGCAGAAGTGCAGACACAATTTGTCGAAATGGGAGATTACTGAACCATCCAATACCCAGTGTGCGAGTGCGGTGCCTAATCAGACTATGCCTCACTTGCTGGAGTGCCCTAAGTGCCCGTTCACTGAACGGGCACTTAAAGCACTACAGTTGAACGGTGTTCACCTGCCCCTTGGATGACTTAATGAATGCCACTGATGCCGCAATCACCGTGGCCACTTATTGGGCTCAAATATTATAAAATATCGAAGAAGAGTACCATCAACACGAAAAGAAGAAGAAGAAGAATCTGAAACAATTTTTCATTTAACTGTACTTCTGGTATATTGCGAATCAGGTATTTAGATAATCTGTTATATTGCGAATCTGTTATTTTGATATCGAGCTCCCCTCGTACGCCTTGCAAAGGTCCAGGACCCCAGAGTCCCGCGATATATCGAAAAAAAATATTTATTATTATTACTGCCAGTCTGCTAATATCGACCACTTCATTTTCAAACAGCTTATCAATAAAAATATTCAACCGTATTGAACAGAAATACATTATTATCAGGTTGGCAGTATAAATTAGGTATGTACAGACGCCAGCAGGTCAAGCTACCCGAAACTGTAAAATTTTCCCAATCAACCTTGAACCTAATAATTTATCTATAAAGTTGAAAATCTATTAAAGAAATTTGACAGATTGTAGTAGCTTGATGTGCTGGCGTCTGTACTACAATGTTATATCTGGCCGATTTCTGTCGAATACTGCAGTTTGGCATGTTTAAGGTGGATGCTCCAAAGTAACCGGCGAAATTCAAATTTTCTTACGTTTTTTGCAATTTGCTGGACAGCACTAAGTTGTACGTTGATTAAAATATGATTCGCGGCCGTAACAAATATGTATTTACAGAATTATAATCATTACAATCAGTAATACAAATTGTTAAGTTAGCATAATCCTAAAATGTCAAGATTTCATGAAATAGTCATTCAGTAGGATTACTTGATCTTAGAGAGTTGTGTTGATGACTTTAATGATTATAATTCTGTAAATACATATTTGTTACGGCTGCGAATCATATTTTAATCAACGTACAACTTAGTACCGACCAGCAAATTGCAAAAAACGTAAGCAAATTTGAATTTCGCGGGCTACCTTGGAGCATCCACCTTAAGGGTTTTTGTTTCCAATAGGTTTTATGTTGTATTTGGCATTCATGCACAGACTATTTTAATATGATGATATGTAGTACATACTAATTCCATATGATAAAATACCTAGCTTATAAAAATCTGTGGTCACTACTAGGTCCCCCCCCCCTCCTCACCACCCATCTGTGACTGTCATTGTGGTCGATCAACTCATCTGGTCATTTAAAACTAAAGTTGTTATATATTCTTGATTTATTCATTGTTATAATACGTAAATACAATGGCAAATTCTGGAAAAGGCACTTTTCAACCAGTACGGTATTATTTTCAATGTAGTGAGGTTATGTTAAGGTATTGTGGTCACTTATTAAATTATGTTTCTAGGACTCCGATGTTCATATTTCGTTTGAAGATCAGCAGAAAATAAACAAATTTGCTCGTCTAAATGCCAAAGTAGACGACTTCAAAGAAGAACTCAAACTTAAACAGAATGATATGAAGAATTTAGAGGAAGCTGCAGAAGAACTCAGTCTTGCTGATGATGGTGAAAAAATCCCATACCTCATCGGTGAAATTTTCATTTGTCAAGGGCTTGAAGACACTATGGTTAGTATGTCATACTGCCAGCATTTTGGGCACTTTTCCTGTTGACAGCAATGCAGACAATTTTTTTAAAGCCCTATGATCCTATACTAATAACTGAATCAATATTTCTTGGGCCTTAATCCCATTACCTACTTGATCCTAAGGTAGCCTAACACAACTAAGCAATCATATTTTTATCAGTGAAATATTTTTTGTATTTGCATGATTACTTCCCAAGATTTAAGTACTTACAAAACTTTAGCTCTTTATTTAAACATGTTGACTGCCAGACAACAGACACACTAGAAAATCTATTGTTGGCGGTCACCGGTGACCGCAGTGGCAGTCAATGCCTTGATTTTTATTTGTTTTGAAGTTAAGATGTATATGTTAATATTTAGTTGCCCTGTAGCCTTGATCTCTTAAGTTAGAACAGCAGGGCAATTTATACTGCAATCATTTGACTGGATATTTATTTGGCAAATTACATTACAATGGATCTTTATGTCTGAAACGTAGAGAAGCAGAAAAAAATTCCAAAGTTGTAGAAAATTAGTGTCAAGCATAAAAAATTCAAGAAAATCCCATCTACAGCTAACTTCTCAGACACAAAGATCTGTGTTACATACTGCACTTGTTCCTCCCAACTAGGTATTTGTATGAATAAAATAAAATTATCCATTCCTCAAACATTCTAACCATCTCTCCACCTTCTCTTGTTAATTGAATCAGCATTCAGCAATCGTTTCATTTTGAGTTGGCCAATATTAATAAAACTAATTTATTTTCAGAAATCATTAGATGACGCCAAAGCAAAAAAAATTAATGAAATAAGCGAACTTGAAGGCAAATGTGAGGAGCTCAAAGGACAAATGGGTGAATTAAAAGCACACTTGTATGGAAAATTCGGTAGTCACATCAATTTGGAAAATGAAGAAGATTGAATTGTATTAACTTAAAATTTGTAAATCTCTTGGCTATTATATGTAAAATTTTTGCAATAAATCATAATGGGTTTAAATAAACAAAAAATACCTTTGCACATAACGCCAATGTTTAATATGTCAGTTTCAGTATTGTCTACCATAATATAAACACTACAGCTGCTTAGCCTGGCCCTTTATGTTTAAATAATGATTTTTAATAAAATTGAGCCACCTGAACTGAAGCTATGTACATCAGTAAATAGCTTCAGCTTGATTGACTAACTTATACTATAATAATAATAATGTAAAAACAATACATTTTAAATAAAAATATGATATAATACAGCTGTTTCTTTAGACTAGCCATTAAATGTAATAGGATATACTTTGTAGATTTCCTTTATAAAATACATTTCACAATAAATTAATATGACACCATGTATCAACTAGGTACCTTTATCGTTCACATTTATTATAAACAGGAGAAACCAAGTTAATTTCAGAATTTGAAACAACAAATGCATAATAAAGAAATACATTGAGAAAAACTGATTTAAGAATTAAAGCTTAATAACAACACTTAAGTACCTATAATTACTAAATCACATTTAATGTGTATGTTACATTACACAACCGAATACTACAATAGCCTGGCAAAATGTAATGTAACTTTAGTCCAAAACAATTCTAATATAACCATGGATGCTCAGAATGTCTGCGACGCTGTGTCTAGAGCTGGTTATGATGAGCATAGAACTAGGATTTGTCTGCATTAATACTTTGAAAAAACACGTAAATCTTTGGCGCCCACTTCTTCGTAATGAATAATACTCTAGTCCTGTCTCAATACTCAAATATATCACATTTCTTGACTAAAATGTAATACTCAATAGGAATCAAAAATTAAAATATTCACACTACACAAACTATACAAGAACTAGTAATAAAATATTAACTAACATTTACTACAGCATCTGATTAAATTACATAACATAACATCACAGGCTGTATTCCCCGAAGGGTTAAGCAGAGGTATCTCTATAGTACACCCACATTTCGCCAGTCACGTTAAAGTCCGATGTAATAGGGGACGAGCCTATTGCCATCAACCGGTAAATCCAGACTGCTACTGCTCCAGGCTGCTACTGAGAAATTCCAGATGGAAAAACCGAATAACACTTTCCCGACCCCGTCTGGTCCGGAAATTCGGTTGGACTGAGCCTAATAAAATTGTACCACTGCATTAATACAAACCTTGCAAACAAAACTAATAAATTATTATACATAGGTAGTAAAATAGTGTTCAACACTGCCTGCTAGCTATTTGAGAAAGAAAAGCACCTTATATTGCAGAAAGTTACCGAAAATATGAATTGTTAATAAACATGTGGGCAACTCAAAAGGAATGTGCTAAAGAAATCAGCAGCCTTATTGCGCAACACACTTACAACATAATGGCAATGCCTTTTATTTTGTCAATGCAACAATATTTATTGTCGAACAGGCGAACTTTTCAAACAATATTATGAAGCTAAACTGTCATTGCCCGCTGCCCGCATGGAGGTCAAAATTATCCCACGGGAACTTTTTTTTATATCCCTAAGTCTTAACCTAGGTCATGGTCTACCTGTCGTGCAATTTCATAGTAATCCGTCCACGCGTAAAAAGGCAACAGACAAGCAGAGAATTAATTTAGGTATAATATTTTAGATATGTATGGATGGATTAGAAATTTCTTTCAAAATCTTACGGATTGTGAATGTAAGCGTGTTACGCATTAGGAGGATCTATTAACATAAAATTACACTAGTTCAGTGTTTTAAAAGTAGATTTGTATTACGATTGTGTTTATTTAAACGCCTCGCTGAAGACTGGTCTGCGAATTAGTATGTGAGCTTTGTTGCAGACTCTCCTCTTCATCAGTTTCCCGATCATTCGATATTTTTATAGCCTGATACCACTGGTTGGTCAGATCTGTCATTTGGCTTTTACAATCTTTTAACTCCTGAAATTAAAAAAAAAATAAGATTCTCTAAGTACAATATAAAAGTTCTGGTCAAACTGAGACGGATGCGAGATGCGACTGTGTACGTCTATTGTTTGGCTATTGATATTGGTATATGGAGCCTTAGCGTATTTTACGCATTGGTGAGAAGTAGAACCACTCATTCCAACTAACTCCGCGATAGGCCAACTATGCCTTGTTTTTTTATTAGCACAGGCAAAATTTTTATTGAAAATATAGGAATAAGAGGGCGTACAAATCTGAACCTATTAGAGGTGGTTTGCTATAAGTGTCTACATTGTTGATTTTAACGTTAAAAAAAACCCAATTCAAAGACTTTCGAAATAAATTCATACACAACTTAGGCACATAATAGCAATAAATCATTATGTGCACTTTAATGTTTCAAAACCTCAGCTTTCGATCTTTTCGTTCAACATAGCTCAGATCACGAATCAAACATAGGCCAAAAAAATTGTTCAATGACACAAAACATACCTACCTAAATCCAATAAGAAAAAGCAGTTCTTACCTGGTGAGTGAATCTCCTGGTGAAGAACGGAGTCAGATACTTCATGTCTAACCTCACGAAACCTCTCAGTCGCGCTGCGTGTGAATAATTTACCTAAAACATTTCAAATTTTCAATACTCAATATATTTATTGTTTCCACTTGTGACCTTAGGTGATAAGCATTACAAATATATGATCATGGTTGACACTGTCGGGCACAGGGCTTTAAGTACAGTAATGTCAGTAATACGCTTCACATTCTGGGCCCTAATTCACTATGACCACTTCAATTATTTAGCTATTCCCGCCAATCTCGCGTCCGTTTCGCGCGGTTTCATTCATTGTGTCATAGAGAATAAGACCCCAGGGAAAGGTACCAGATTTCTTAAAATGCATTCCTTTTTATTTCACACATTCACATCAAGTTTGACCTTATGGAAAAAAATATATTTTCTTATAATAAAAATTGATGTTAAGCTAGGCATCACAGAACCTTACTAACTCAAGAGTCAATCAAGTACCTACCAATGTGAATTTTACTATTCTTATGAACCTACTTTCCAAGTTTATCTTAGACTTCACTGACATTTATAGAGAAATTCATCTGAAATCTCCAATCTGCCTTGAGCAAGCATGGTGTTCTATAGTCATGCCTTCTCTGTATGAGAAGAGGCCTTTGCCCTGCAGTGACACAGTAATATGCTAGTATTATCTATACTTGCATGGCATATGAATCTCCGAATAAGAATTATGATCCAATAAAGGCGGGTATATAAATAAAAATATATTGATTAACACTTTGAGGGACACTAAACGCCCATAGGGGTAATAACAATAAGACTTTTATTGTGTGTCGATCAGTGTCCTTCAACCGATTATTAGAGATAGCCTTCAATCTATAAGTACATATAGGTATGTATATAATAAATCTTAATCAATATTCAATATTTCACTAAAAAGGGCTCATTTGACCTAGAGTTACACCACCAAGTTCATAACTCTTCTTTGATCTCTGGTATCAATTTATAATATTTTTATTTGATCGAAGTTTATTTAGGTCAGAATCGAGTTATGAGCATTTTCGATTTTTTTGAGTCGTTATCTTTCTAGGCCAAGGTTAATTTCATTGCTATGTCGTTCTAACTGGATTGCATGCTAGTGTAACCTTCATATCTCCAAAATAACAAAAATGCGTAAAAAATATTTGAGTCACTTGTGCACTAAGGTGTAGTCGACCTCGGAATTGCTTTACCCCCGGTTGGGTGGTGTGAGTCTATCTGGCAGGCCCCAACGAGATTTATCAACAGGTGATTGCTTTTCATAAAGACATTATTTTGTACCTAAAGAAAATAAATAAGATATATTTTGTACCTCGACAGTTTTTGATTGAATGAAGTGTCTATAGTGCTCGGAGTTAGAAACTAATAAGTACCTTACAAATCCAAAATTTCGACGAGCTACTACAGAAGATATTCGTAATTTACACAAACGTCCAGCAAGCGGGCCCTCTTTTATATCATACAATAGTTTTAGGAGCTTGATACTATTATGTACCTTAGAAATCCAAAATTTTGACTTTCTGTGAGCTATACTTCAGAAGATATTCGTTAATTAAATAAGTATTCAACCAACGGACCTAGTTAAATTTGCGTTTGCACAATACAATTACGTCTTTGCTCGTTGTTATTCTAATTTTGTTTGAATATTTTTTTGATATTGTACAGGAATACGTAAATTTACATATAGTCTCTCTAATGTACTTTTTTTTTTAGTTTAAACTGTATGTCGTTTTCAGACGTTCCCGTAACATTATTTTTAAATAAAAGGTCATATCGAATTATATCTTTGATCGAGTTTTGTGGGGGTTCTGTTGGACTAGGTCATTATAAAGCTCATTGTCTCCGCAAAAATGGCATATGACAGTGTCAAAGTCAAAGTCAAATCATTTATTTCAAATAGGCACTTATAAGGCACTTTTGAACGTCAAAAATAAAATTAAAATAAAATTGATTCTAGTCGCCCCTTCAAAAAGGTAGTTTTCGTATGGAGAAGAATGGGCAAGAAACTCCACCGTTACTCTTTTAAACTGTTTTACAATATTTTGCACAGATTATTTATATAATTATATGTGAAGACGATGCACCTAAAAATAAAATTACTATACCACAATAGGTAAAAGAATTAAAATGGATAAATGAAACCATGACATATAGAATAATTATGTGATAGATACATCGTGCTCACACATTCACAAACATTCCAAAATCCAAAATAAATAAATAAGGAGTAATAAGTCCGGGTGTGACCCCAAGTAATTACAGTAAGTACGTAAATCAATGTCAAAGAAAAAAAAATAAATAAATTATATACAATTACATTAGCAACCAGTTTGATTTTGTCTAGACCCTAGAGATTGTCCTATGGAGCAGGACCAGCATGTTTCCAAGCATTCTTATCTTGGATATAATCCTCTAATTTGTAATATCCTTGCTTACAAAGTGTAATTTTAATATAAGTTTAAATTTTCTTTCACTTAATTGCAATATTTCACAAGGTATTTTGTTGTAACATTTAACACAGTACCCCATAAAAGATGTATGTACTTTAGATAATCTGAAAAAAGGTTGATCTAATTTATCTTCTTCTGAAGTATGGCTCACAGAAAGTCAAAATTTTGAATTTGTATTTCTAACTCCGAGCACTACGGGCGATTTGAAAGTATAATAACAATAAAAATAATCATAAGGGGCCCGCTAGCTAGATACTTCATAAAAACGTTATTCAATCAAAAACTGCCGAGGTACACAATATATCTTATTTATTTTTTTTAGGTACAAATTAATGTCTTTACGAAAACCTATCACCGGTTGATAAATCTCGCTGGGGCCTGCCAGATAGACTCACACTGTTGGGTGCCATATAACGTTAAATGCTATTTTTGCTTTTACACCAATGTGGCAAGTTATGGAATCAGGTGTTACTTTGCGGAAATTCAAAAGTAAAAAAACCGAAATGGAACAAAGTGTAAAGACAAATAGTCACGTGTTTTATACGATGATTTTCGACATACCGTACGAAATAATTAAAAAAATACGAAAATACGAAAATAATTACGAGGTTGACTATCTATAGATACTTATTATTTTCCCTTACCTCTAATTCCTCTTCTGTTATCTCAGACAAATGTTCTGAATCTATAGCTTGGCCCCACTCCCTTGTTTTAGATAAACTCACTTCCTTCTGCTTGCGTAATGACCTCGAACGCTTCGTTTTTTTGTTAGCCTGTTAAATAAGTACTTTATAATAATTATTGTCCGTCTTCTCGCGATATAGAACGCCAGTCTTTCGATTTTAGAAATGAAAATATCCCATCTCAAAAACGTTTGACTTCAATAAAAAAAATAATTAGTAACATCATAATCTTTTTAATTCTAGGATTCAACGAAACCCCACACACTTCTATGCCCAAATGTATACACCTTCCTTCCAAATTTCATCGACATAGTGGCAATAATTTCCGAGTAAAATGGCTTTGTAATATTCGGACGGTCGGACAGTCGGATAGGATGAAATTATAAGGATTCCGTTTTTGCCATTTGGCTACGGAACCCTAAAAGAAAATTCACGCGGACCTGACTCAGGGCTGCTACTAATAAATTCCAGATGGAAAAACACAATAACACTGCCCGATCTAGGAATCTAACCCTGGACCTCATGCTCTGCAGTAGTGTTTGTGACCACTAGACTAACGAGGCGCTCTATTATTCAAATATTATTATTTACTTACTCGTAAAAACTTTAATAAAGGCATTGTAGATCCACCGAAGAATAAAGTCGTGAATAGGACGATTATTAGTGTTGTAGTTATGATCACATGTCGAGTTTCGTCCGAGAAACCCAGATGAAGTGATAAAGCGTAGGATATTGCTCCTCTTAGTCCTGTAAAATGTAATAGTTACATAATTATTTCTGTTAAATTGCTTTTGTTTGTCCACCGCCACCGTCAACGAAAGATCAACGAGAAACGAGATTATTCGAACCGAACGTGACGTCCCGGCGCGCGGCGGCGGTGTGCGGTAGACACGCGGTCATAGTAAATGTATGAGAATTGAGAAACTTTAAGCAATTTCAAAGTAAAGTTCACAGTTAGGGTGATAAAGGAGTTACTAGGTTTACTATACATATACTATAAGTAATGAGTTCCCATCATCCTCCTGCTCTTTCCCTATTTATTTATGTGGTGGGCGCAATAGGTACGTTATTTATTTTATCTTCCATACCTCTCTATTACTCGTCAACTCAGCGTTCAAAGATAAGCAGAAGTAACACATGAAGTACTTACCACTAAACCACATGATAAACATCATTTTCTTGGTTATCTTATGTTCACGGAATTTATTGCACAGTAAAGCAAGTGGGAATATATTCGCAGCTCTACCAACTAGACACATGACTATACTCCACACTACCAGTGCTGGTTCCACACGATGTCTAAAGCTGTAAATATAGTAAACATAATTATGTAAGAATTACGCTTATATTTCCTATTCATTCCGGTTACTACTCAGTGTTGACTAATAATTACGTTAAATAAAATACCTGAATATAGCTAATCCTAAGTAAGCAAACACGCAGGTCTCAGCTATGAAAGCCAGTGTTCTCATAGTCTGCTGCATTGTGACCTGCGTCACCGTTGATAAGTTGAAATGTGTGTAATGAGACATTACTACGCCACAAAATAATATTGCCATTATTCCTGAAACAAAATATGCTTAATCAAAAATACATTACAACTAAACACCAAAATGGATTAATCACAACTACACTTGGATGAAAAAAATATCATAATACATTATATTAGGTTAGTGTTAATAAAACTTTTTTTTTTTTTTTTTTCAGGATGGGAAATCATCAAATGACCCCTCCCGCTCTGGGTGGAGCAGAAGGGAGTGTCAGACTCTTACTGACTAAAACCCACCCGTGTTCCTTCCTAAATTAAAAAATAATGTAAAATAATGTGTGTGTAGTGTTAATAAAACTTTAATCTTGATTCAAATTGAAGAGCATGAGGTGAGTCAATATTTTTGCACATAAGTGCATTATAATAATACAATGAATAAATGAAATAATTACCTGACAAATGAATACCTTCAGCCAGTACATACGGAGCGTAAGTGAACACTAACATCATACCAAATTCAAGAGATGGGTTCTTTCGAAGATCAACATGTTTCAATAGAAGTGCACTAACAAGTGCAAACAAGACTCCTATGCCTGCTGATGCAAAGAACATTAACCAAAACCTATTAATTGCAGAAAGAATTGCTTCCCCAGTGGACATGAGAGGATCATTTGAGTCTAAGACAGCAGTTGTCAGAACAATAGCAATAGCATCATTTAGTATGCTCTCTCCAAAAACTAACATGTTGAGTACTGGGTCTACATCAAGAGCGTGGAAGATTGCCACCGTGGCTACAGGGTCTACTGCTGATATCAGGGAGCCAAAGGCGAATGATTCAACAAAACTTAGTTTATACACTACTTGGGCTAACCCTAGCAAATATATTCCAGCACCAATCACAAATGCTGATATAGCAGTTCCAACTATAGCAAACAATAAGATTGATCCAATGTTCTGGAAAAAATTACCTTTGTGAAGATTATAACCCGATTCAAAAATAATGGGAGGCAACAGAACTAGGAAAAAAGCAGTTGGTGAAAATGCTTCTTCCTTTCTCCAGTTTGCAATGTTTTTAATGGACATCAAGTTGATGATCATACCGATTAAAGCACCAAGAAACACTATTACCACACTCTCAGGTAGATACGAGAATCCCGTTTGAAGCATGAGATGAATCAGTAAAATCCCTAGTGCAAGCACACATAACACAAAAAATATGGCCATGGAACTATTGTGTTCATCTTCTGCAGAGCTCTTTTCCGGCAATGGTGCTGCATCAGAGGGACTTACAACTGAGGCATTTGGAATCGCTGATGACGATATATTTACGAGCACTACTGATAGTATGGAAGATTCCTTATCATTCTTTTCTGTAGCAATATTTAAACTTTCAGTCGAGGAGCTTGGTGTTGAATTCACAGGTTGACTATTCACAGGCGATTCACTAGAACTCGAATCAATCTGATTGGGTAAACTGGCTCGCTTTGACCTTGCCAAACCACTTTCGTGATCACTGTTGTAATTTGTATGTACTTTTCCTTGCAATGTACTAAGTGGTTCACTAAATATCGACTTAAGATTTCTCTGTTCACTCGATGAAGATGATGACTTCAGGTGTTCTCCGTAACAGAAACTAATCAAACATATTATGCCGATCCAAAATACGTCTTTTCGAATACAAGGCATTTTAAAATATAATTTTAACGCAACAAAACTTTTCAAACTCTTCACGTTATGTATTGATTTCGAACTGTATTTAATCTCCTTGTGTCTCTGCTTCTCTCAGTTTCTGTTTGTTTTTATGAATAAGAGATAAATATAGTAATTTGAGTAATTTTTAAAACCTCAGCTACAAGAAGTACTGACACAGAACTGAAGAAAAGCAAGCTGCTGAGTGCTGACAGTTGACATTTGAGAGCAGCTGACGTGACACGACAGATTCAGGGCTGCCAGTAGAGTTAACAATATTAAACAAAACAAAACCGTCGAACAATTTTTTAACCGACGAAAAAAGGAACACCTAACTTTTTACCGATTTGATGATTATTTAATTTATTTCTATTCATTAGTTAGGTAATCCCTCGAAATTGGTTCAATTATATACGACATGGGTTTTCCCATCGTAAATAGTATCAGAATCAGAATCAGAATGCTTTATTTGTAAACATAGGTCAAATTACAATAATGATGTTACAGATAGGTAGATCCTCTATGTTTTGCCCAGAGGCGTACAAATATATTTAATTAACATTGTCTTTACTTTAGCACCAATTTAACTATTGAGATATCCTCGAGTAGAATTATATAAAATTATGTAAACTAATAAAATAATAAAATCAATATTAAGAAATAGGTACATGCATGTCAATATTAATTGGGGATTTAATCAATTTCAATAAATGTCAACGAGATAAAGTTACTTGCCGTCCAAAGTAATGCTAATGTCAAATAGAATTCTAAATTGTCAAAATGGGTTAGGTGATGTAGTTACAATGTTCTGAAGCAGAAATTATAGAATTGTCGTCCAGATATTCCTGTAGTGAGTAATAGCATTTATTTATCAATATTTTTAATAATTGTTTTTTGAAATTTTCCAGATTTAACGTTTTTATTTTTTCCGGTAGTTTGTTAAATATTTTTTTGGCCATACAGAAGGTGCTTTTGTTCATTAGTGCAGTTTTGCCATAAGTCACTTCGAGTTCTAACTTATTTCTGTCACGTAATTTTCTGTAGTAACTTTTAGTAGCTATTTTATAAAGTGAAATGTTAGATTTTACGAATACATTTGTTTCGTATATGTACAGCGATGGCAAGGTAAGTATTTTTAAACGTATAAGGTACGGTCGACAACTGTCTGTGCTTTTTAGGCCACACATAGCTCTCACACATCTTTTTTGGGCTCTAAATAAGAGTTCTCTATCAACTGAATTACCCCAGTATATTACGCCATATCTGAGTGTTGATGAAACATAGCCGTGATAGGCTTTCAGTACGGATTCAAGGCTCACTATTTTTGATAGTTTATACAGAGCATAAGTAAATCGATTTAGTTTTTTACATATTTCGTCTGTCTGGGGTTTCCCGGTCAAATTGTTATCTATATTAATTCCAAGAAATTTAGTAGTAGTAGTAGTTGATTCTATTTTTGTCCCTAAATAGCTAATGTCATAGATTTTATTTGGTATTCTCTGATAAAAGTGCATAATTTTAGTTTTTTCCAAGTTTATAATAAGTACGTACATACAAAATAGTGTAATAATATGAAATCGCCTGGCGAGTAGCATAGCTAGCATTAGTCTGCGCAGTCTGTGCACTTTAATTTGATAAATTGTCAAATGTCACGAACAATGATGAACATGACGTAGGTAGGGTATTAGTGTTCTGTGATGACGACCATGACGTAAACAAAATAAAATGTCCAATTTATTATGAGTAAATCATACGATTTAGTTCTTTACATGAATCCTACATTTAATTGTGTTATGAAAGTGATTATTGTTCATAGGTTACTAAACGGCGTCGTGAAATTACTAACTAGCACAGGAGCCCACTGGTATGTTTTCCATAAACAAAGCATTTCTCGAAGAACGCCAATATAGCTCAATAAATTGCTCATTGACTCATTGATTGATTAATTTGTGCTGAACGAAAAAAAAATATAAATATCCAAAACCTCATACCACATTTAATAATTTTGTTTACTTAATTTTCTGCAGGTTACCTATATTGTTATTGCATTCCAGAAAAAGGAGAAAACGGTCTTGTAGTTAAAAACAAACACGATCAAACACACAATTCTCCATATAGATTGTTGACATGCATATTATCTGAAAACACTATTAGACTGAAAAGAAAACAGCTAAGCAAATAGTTAAAAAAATACAGTAAATTACTAATAATACCTAAACTGCTGTGCTGCTTTTCTGCTTATTGTGTTAAAACATTTAGAGCAACTTAACATATTTTGTGAATTCATAAATTAATACCTTTATAGTGATCTGAAAAATGCCACTGTTGCACATAGGGAAACATAAGATCAGGAGTTCCGCAGCATTGCTAATATAACTGAAGTGGATAAACAAATAGTCTTATTTTTGTTACAGTTCTTGGAATCATGAATAAAGAAGACATATTATTAGGATTGGAAATGGGACGACTAGAAATAGAACCACTAAATATAAGTAATAATAGAAGTAATGAAAATCCATTTGTAAACCCCCTGCAGAAAAGGAATTTCCCTAAGATTTCTGTCCTTCCTAAAGAGTCAAGATGCTCTTGTTCCTCACAAAAAAAACTAAAGCCTGGAATCTACAAAAAGAAACATAGTAAGATACTCAAAGAACCAGTATTAAATATATTAAAGAAAGGTGGTACTGTTACTAAATTGGAAACAGAGAACTGCCAAGAATCAACAAGTAAAAATATGACAGATATTGAGAGATGTGACCCATTAAGTTTATGCACACTTGTTGATAACTGTAACCAGCTAACCATATCGTCTAGTGCTAATGTACAAGATGTAGTGACTGATGAAAGCGGTGCGAGTAGATGGTGGAAGCATGATGTATCAAGTTCACAGGAGCAGAGAGAACCAAAACAACAGAGTAGCAGATCTGGCAGCTGTTCTCAACAAGCTCTCAATCCACCCTGTGACATCACCATTGATGAATTAGCAAGCTATTTTGAAACTTTGGTACACATACCAAAAAAAATGTCATCTATGGCTGAAATGATGTACATATAACATAATTGAGATATAAATATGAATTGCCTACCAAAAATAAGAACCTCATGCCAAGAGCAAAACTAAAATGATGATGTGATTCTCCCAGTTACTGGGAGCAAAGTTATTTACTTACTGAAAACTATTTAAAAATTATATTTTGTTTGGACAGTTTTTACCTGTCTTTGGTCTTGTAACCATATCGCAAACATCACTTATTCCTATTGCTCAAATTACATTTGGCAATAATTCCAATACAGACATATAATTACCTTCTCATGCAATTTCATGTGTTGCAATGTTCAAACATTGTCTGTTAATTTACTCTTCTTTTATTAAAATGTAAACTTATACTTTAGATTTTAATTAGATATTTCATTTGGTGTCATTTTATTCTTATTACAAAACGTAAGTAATAAAAACAAAAATTTACTTAAGATTAAAATAATAAATGTAAAAAATATAGTAAATGATGATAAAACTCAACATTATTATTTAGAAATACCCATATTTTAGTTTGGTACATCATGGTCTTGACCAAAGAGTATAATAACTAGGTCTTGACGCCGAACGCCCGATTCGCAAACGTTTTCTTTTTTTACAAAGAATGCCTATTGTTGGGAATCGAACCCAACAAATAGCGCGGTCTGCTGATCAACGCTAGTATAAATATTATCTATGATCAACGCATCAATGAGGCTGCGGACACGAAGTCAACGGGCGCGGCGAGCGGCGCGTTCCAATGCACAGATTTATATGTAGAACTGGCCTCGAAGGCAGCGGTGCGCTCCAGTCTAGCCACAGAGTACATTTTGAGTCTAGCGGTGCCCGCGAGTCTGCATTGACGTAGTGTTGGGTATTTTATTTTTTGGTTTTTAACGACTGACGTTTCAAAATGCCCGCCGACGACGACGTGCTGGAGCAAAAATTATTTTAATGATTTTTGATAGACATTTCGTTCGCGAACAAAGACTACTATTTCTCATAACACAACACTACGCCGCGCGATCTGCCCGCTGGTTTCGTGACCGGGGTCTGCAAGCGGTGTCACAACGGACATTGCTCGGCTTGCTCTCTAACTCAATAGATTCCTTAATCCCTATAATATTTGTTTGAACTATTATGGGTTTGTGCTAAAGAAGCTTCGGACAGACAGATTTTTATTAAATATGAGTTCAGCGTTCTTTAATCCAACATAAGCTGTGTTAAGGTGAAGAAGGGAATGCGTTCTGTTCCTATTTAATGCTTGATAAATTTAAATCTTCACTTCTTCCCTACTAATACAAATACATTCCGTCAATAACGTAACATAACATTTCCATCGTGTCCTACTTTTCAAGGAAATGTATTTATATACCGTACCTACCTTCATTAAAAGGACACTAGGTACAGGTTTTCTCTTTTATGAATCAAGACCGACTTTTCGGTGCTATTGTGCTAGTAAGCATTCTTGTACTAAATCTGGGGGCACGGTAGTGCTAAGACGAGCTTAAAACAAAAAAGCACTACCCATCTTTTCTCGAAGCGTATCGTCGTATGTTCAAACCCTCATAGCGTCGGCCTGGATAATACTAAAAAGCTCAAATTCTCAGAATCAGATGAAGTTTGCAGACATCAGTCCTAGAAAGCTAAAATTTGGTATGTAGGATAAGATTTGCCATTTTGGCAATCTCAAATCATTTATTTCAATTAAACCATTTACAGGCACTCTTGGATTGTCAAAATTAAGTAGTCGGTCAGTTAGTCAGAAAGTTGAACCTAGTTGCCCATTCCAAAACGTAGATCTCTATGGAGAAGAACGGGCAAGAAACTCCACGGACACTCTTTTAAATCAAGATATTATTACAAAATCCTGGGTACATTATTCTTATTGCTTCTATATGTGAGAACAATGTAAAAAAGAAACAATATATAATTAAAAATAAGCCCTGGCAGTTAAGAGATGACCAGTCTCAACCGACGACGGCGCCCGTTCACAAACATGACGCGTGGATCAGTACCACCCAGCTCAACCATTTCGTAGGGAACCGAATGATCCACCACTCGCGCCACCACCAGTGAGACATTTAAGTGAGTGTACACACCGGGACTTACAGCTTAGTACGGCCGGTATTCCAAGTGTGTACGATGTGACTACGTTTGAGATAATTGAACCTGGATCAATACTTAAAGCCCAACTGACGCCAAACCTAGCCCTACAGTAACTAACTAGCACCCCAGTTATCCTAGCCCTAGCCTACCATATACAAACCACACCAAACGTAGGTTACGTTGGTTGTACGAGAGGGAAGTCTGTCACAAGGAGACCTACGGTGACAGACGGAATTTGGGCAGGAAGAGGGTTTTGTGTACGTCGTGCAATGTACACAGGAAATGGTTTTCTTACTGCCGATCCCACAGACTCATAGGACCGATGATGGCTAAAGGTGTCTTGGCCACAGTAAGAGGAAGTAAGGAGATAAATCACACTCGACTCCAGCTTGATGACTAACTTTATTACAATAATGAACTTAATTATATACAATTTTTGTGGTAAATACACATTGATGGCTATTTACATGTGTGTCGTGTGTGTATCGAGCCGATGAAGCGAAGATCTCAGTAGGCCACATCTTAGTGCTGACGGTGTGCTGGTGTTGCCGGCGCGTGGACCGTATGTGTGTCGCTGACGCTGTGATGCTATTGTTGGCGCGTGCAACTATAGTATGTTCACGGTTGAACATTCTGGCGCCTCTCAGGACCTAGGCTCCAGTTGGTATAATTCGATAGTTTCGTGTTGACGTGGTAAACTGTACACAGGTTCCGTTGTGATAGTTGGTTGGCCTGTTGTCGGTTTGGTAGTTGTCTTGTTGGCAGCAAGCGAGTTTGGTTCTCTTGCTGGTTGGTTTTCTGGCTCGGGACTTGTTCTTCTGGTCTTGTGCTGCAATGTGACTCCAATCCATCTCAGTATGGCTGGGCCGTAGCAAACTAAAAACAAAAAGATTAAAAACATGATTATACACGATATCGCACTAGTTAAGTATGCGTGAGAACTGATTTGACTCCAAATAGTGCTATCTAATTCGGTTTGTAAAGCATTTTCTTGAGTAACTAGATTCTGAAAAATCTCCTTTGAGTTATCTACGACTTCTTCCTCTTTGGTAATGTTTGGCATGGATTTAGTCACCATGTGCGTTGTTATGGGAAAGTCTATTTGTTTTGAGTATGATGTTACTATCGGTACTGAAACAATTCTTTTGGCAGTTAATATATTATTAGTTGTTTTAATAATGCAGTTATCTGCGATTCGTATTACACCAACATTTTGAAGCTCGAATTCTTCTCTTTGTCCATCACAAAGTATTGACGTCGTAACTCGATCTCGTACAATGAATAACCAAGTGTTTGGCATGTAAAGTTGTTTCCATATTATTTTATTGGATAAATAGTATGTTTTAGTAGGACATTTCGTCTGTGTTTGGTTTTTGAATAGTTGATTTACAATGCAATTTTCTTTTAATTGCATGTTTTTCACGGCCCCAGGAAAGCAAATAAAATGGTTAGTCCATTCTAAACAACGTTTGAACTCCTCATAGTCCAAGTCAAAATACATTTCGTTGTTGTAATCTAACCCTATGTAAGCTTTATGTACTTCTATACTTTGGGCTGACTTGTCAGAATTTATCTTTGGGACTGGTGTGACATACATTAAAGTATATTTAGTTATCTCTTGTATAGGAAAATAGGCGTATACTTTTAAATGAGTCTTGTTCTCATATATCTTGGTGTCTAGTAACTGTTGTTGAACGATTCTTAGTTTAGATGGTAATTTTTTGTTTGCTGATGATATTAGGTCAGTGACGTTCTTTGGTGTTAAAACACTATATACTGTCGCCTTGGTTAAGTATATCTCTAATAGTCCGTTGTAATAATCCATGATTTCTTCCATGTAATTATATGCTAACTGGTAAGTCTGCATAATACGTATGTTTACACTGTTGTGGTCGACTGTACTGAACCAATGGTTGTTACTCTCGATGTAACCTATGACTTGGTTTAATTTAGTTTGAAATCCTATAAGTTTCTGTTTTATTCTTTCTTCAGTTTTGTTTACTTGTGAGATTGTTGATATCATGAATTTGGTTTGATGGTTGGCAGCTTCAATTAACTTTTTTTGGTTTAAATTTAATGTGTCTATATCTCGGTATGCCTCATCATTCACTCCGAAGATAGCAGTTAGTAACTCTCCCCATATTCCCCTTTTCTTCCTAATCTGGTTCACTTCTGTCAAATACTCTTTAGTTCGCTCTAATTTTGATGCTTCTTCTAACAAATGATGGTGCAATTGTTTGCAAAATCCGGAAGCTGTTATTTGTTCAGCATTTGTACATAGTTGACTGAATTGTGACGTCATTGTTTTTATTTTGACAAGGTCTTGCTCTAGGTGTTGTTTTTCATAGTTTATTTCTATCCTAAACATTCCTCTATCAATGCTCGCCGTTCCTATTTTTTCAACATAAAATCCTGGTGGTACTGTTTTTACAGAGTATGTCGTTGTAGTCGATTTTGCTGATCCCAATATTTGTAACATGATGAACAGCAACGTGAACCATTTAGATATTTTATTACATTGTTTGGGTTGATTAGTTTTGTTTTTTCTTAGGATTGTAATGGTATTTGTTTGTATTGACTGTTTAGGTTCATTGCTATTACTACACGTATTTGTATCAATTGGCAATGGTATTAATGTGTGAATTGATCGTTTTTGAGTTGTTCCTGACGACTTTTGAAGTGTCACTACTCGGGATAGGTCGTCGTTGCCCGTATGTATTTCCTTTATTTTTGCAAGTGGCCATTTGCTAGGCGAAACTTTTTCATCTTTTATAATTACTAGAGTTCCAACCGACAAGTTTCCTTGAATAGTTTTCCATTTGTACCTTTGTTGAAGTTGGTGTAAATAGTCTTTAGTCCAGCTTTTCCAGAAATCTTTTTTCATTTTTTGGATTTGTTTCCATCTGTTTAAATGATCTGTATTAGTTTCCGATAGCGGGTCTGGTACCCCTACCGCTTCTCTGCCTATTAGAAAGTGACTTGGTGTTAACACTATGTTATCGTTTATATCTTCACTTAGTGCACATAATGGTCTTGAGTTTAAACATGCTTCAGTTTGGTGTAAGAACGTGCTCATTTCTTCATAAGTTAGTGTCTGCTCTCCTATCACTCTACGCAAATGGTGTTTCATAGATTTTACTCCTGCTTCCCAAATCCCTCCGAAGTGGGGGGATGATGGAGGAATAAAGTGCCAATGTATTCCAATATTGGTCAACGTGTTTTGAAAGTCGTCAGACTGGGTTATGTCTAACATTTCTTTATACAAGTAATTGGCAGTGCCTACGAAATTCGTCGCGTTATCACTATACATGTGTGATACTGGACCTCTGCGTGCCATAAACCTCCGTAGTGCTGCTATAAACGTTTCTGCTGATAAGTCGCCTACCAGCTCCAAATGTACCGCTTTCGTGGATAGGCAAACAAATATCGCAATGTAGCCTTTGTAAGATTTATGTCCCCTTCCTTTCATTGTTCTCACTGATATTGGTCCAGCATAATCCACACCTGTGTGACTGAATGGGTACGATTCCGTCACTCTTGGTTTTGGTAATGAACCCATTTTTTGTGAGGCGGTAGATGATCTGTATCTAGTACACTTTACACATTTTCTAATGCTACTTTTCACTGCTCGCTTTCCTCCAAGTATCCAATATTTCTGTCTTATATACGCTAAGGTCATACTATTACCTCCATGTAATGTAGTTAAATGAGCATCATGAATTATGATTAATGTTACATGATGGTCATGAGATAACAGAGTTGGGTGTTTTTGATCGTATGGTAGACTGGAGTTTTGAAGTCTTCCTCCTACTCGCAGTAAGCCCTCATTATCAATAAATGGATCTAGGCATGACAACCTGTTTCCTTTCTTCAATGATTGTCCGGCTTTAATTGTTTTGTACTCCTCAGCAAATACTTCTTGTTGCACTAAGCGGAGGAGTTTTTTAGTTGTTGAATTAATTTCCTCACAGCTTAATGGTTTTTTGTATTCTTGTTTATTCACGAGTCTGTAGCAATATGATAGTACTCGTATCATCCTTTTGAAACTTGAAAATCTTATCCAGATTTTGTTTTTTGGTATAATAGTTATGTGATAACATCGTTTAATCTCCTCACATATCTCTGGTACAGTTTTCGTACTAGGCATGTTATCACTTTTTAACCACTCTGGTCCATTCCACCATTGTGATAAGTTTTGTAATTTATTTGGTGCAATGCCTCTTGTAATTAGGTCAGCTGGATTTTGTAATGTATTTACATAATTCCATTTTGCTTCTGGTAATATTCTTTGTATTTCTGATACCCTATTAGCTACGAACGTCTTCCATCGCTCCGCTTCACCCTTGATCCAACCGAGAGTAATCATGGAGTCCGTCCAACAGTAAATATTCGCGATTTGCATTTCCATTCCAGTAATCACTTTTTCCATCAGTTGGGTTAACAATAAAGCTGCACATAACTCCAACTTTGGTAATGTAGTTTTCTGCTTTTTTGGCGCTACCTTTGACTTAGCTTGCAAAAGGGTTACGTTAAATGTGTTGTTATTTTGTATCCGACAGTATATTGCTGCACCGTACGCTTTTTCAGAAGCATCACTGAATCCATGCAGCTCGACCCTCGATTTATCTGAAAAATGACACCATCTTGGTATGGATATCTTCTCAATAGTCTTAAGTTGTTTTTGTAATTCAATCCACCTTGTTTTAATAGTTTCCTCTACGGGCTGATCCCACTCTGTGCCATTTGTCCAAAGTTCCTGAATCATGAGTTTCATATTTATGACGACAGGTGCTAACCATCCCAGAGGATCAAATATCTTAGCTATTTCTGATAAAATAAATCGTTTTGTTGGTTTTTCATTTTGATTAATGGTAATCTGAAAACAGAAACTATCCTCTAATGGTGACCATAACACCCCTAAGGATTTTCTAGTTTCATCTAGCGGTATTTTCATCACTTTGTCGTCTTTGCTTTCGTTAGGTATATTTTCCAACAATTGAGCACTGTTAGACGACCATTTGCGTAGCCTGAATCCGCCTTTTCGTAGCATATCTATTAAGTTTCCTTGTAAATTTTTTGCTGCCTCAACATTCGTATCTCCTGACAAAATATCGTCCACGTAGAAGTCCTGGAGAGTTCTTTGGCTGGCTATTGGGTAGTTCGCTTCTTCATCAGCTGCGAGTTGTTGTAGCGTCTTAATCGCTAAGTATGGGGCAGCTGCAGTTCCATACGTCACAGTAGTTAATTCGTATTCGTCGATCATATGTTTCGGTGAATTCCTCCATACTATTCGTTGGTAGGTATAGTCTTCTTTGTTAATATTTATGTATCGGTACATTTTTTCGATGTCCGCCATAAATGCTATCTTGTGTTTACGCCAACGTAACAGTATTACTGCTAATTCTTGCTGTAGTCTTGGTCCCGTAAACATATTATCGTTTAGACTTATGTTAGTACTTGATTTGCTCGACGCATCAAATACTACTCGTAGCTTAGTAGTTAGTGACTCTTCTCTAATGACTGGTTGATGTGGTATATAGTATTTACCTTGGTAATAGTCAGTACTCGATACTTTCCTCATGTGGCCCATTTCTAAGTACTCATTGAGAAACTCTTGGTATTTTTTCCGTAAGTTTTCATCCTTGTCGAACTTCCGTTCTAATTGTAATAGTCTTGCAATAGCTTTTTTGCGCGAACTCCCATAATCTACGCTTTGATTTTTGAATGGAAGTTTCACTGTGTATGTCCCATCTGGATTTCTTATGGTTGTTTTTTGGTAATAGTTTTCACAAGCCTGATCCTCGTTAGTTACTTGGTATTTTTCAGGAATTTCTTCTAATTCCCAAAACTTGTTTAGTTGCTGAACTTCTGTAGTTCGTGTCATCATACTGATAACTGTATTAGTATTAGTGGTATCGCCGCAAATGCCGGATAAAATCCACCCAAATTCGGTATTTTGAGCGATGATTCCGTCTTGCATCTTGTGTAATCCGTTTAGTAGTAAGTGGCTATATTCCTGAGCCCCCAATATTATATCTATTGGTCCTCTTCTGTAATATGTAGGATCGGCAAATAGTTTGTTTTGTAAACAATCCGATTTTAGTTCTAGTACATTTTTCTCTGGTAAACAGCCAGTTAGTTTTGGTAGTATTATAAGTGTGACTGGTAACCTATATTCGCTCGGAAATCTTGGCTGTAGCATGACATTGATAGAGTTTTTCGATGTTTTAGGTTTTTCGTCAGCAATCCCGATCACTTCAGTATTTATCTGAATACGTGGGTATGCCAATAGTTGGGCAACCTCTTCTGTACAAAATGATGCCTCTGAACCTTGATCACATAGAGCCCTCAGTAAATGCGATGTCCCGTCCAACGAGTGAGCTTTTATTAAGGCCGTCGCTAGTAGTGTGGTTTTTGGTATATTCGTTTTGTTAATAGTAGACATGTTGGACACAGTTTTTTTCATGAATTTACTTGTAGACGGGGTCGGTAAACTTTCCTTGTTTGGCTCTGTTTTTGCGTTTCTGGTAGTAACATTATTGTTATGATGGTGTAAATAGGAATGATGACCTCTTTTTCCACAGTATCCACAACTTTTATCACTGTGACACTTTACCGACGTTTCATGAGTCAAACAGTTTTTGCACTTCTGTTTTTCGTTTACGATGTTATTGCGTTCTTGTACTGATAGCGTTTTAAAATCAGTACATTGGTAAATGCTGTGTTCGCGACTTTGGCAAAACCAGCATACACGTTGATCTACTTGTTTGGTAGTTGAATTTGAAGACTCATGGCGCGATTTGTGAGCAAACGCTTCTTCTCTCAGAGTGCTTGAAGTTTCCAGACACTTAAACCTTTTTTCTAAGAATTGCATCATTGCCGAAAACTCTTGTACTTTGTTAGGCTCTAATAGTTGATGTTCGTATTTTTCATCAGTTTCTGAGTCCCATATTCTACTTAGTATTCTTGTCAAAATAGGGTCCCAAGTTGAAATGTCGATGTTTTGATTTTTCAGTGCTTCTAGGTTTTCGTTTAATGTGTCATGGAGATTTTTTAAGTTCGCGGCATTACTTTTCTTTATTTTCGACATACTTAGAATATTATCAATATGCTTAGTAATGATTAGTCTTTCATTTTTGTATCGTCTTGTCAACAAATTCCATGCAGTTATGTAATTTGCGTCACATACTGTTAAATGCTTGATCAGCTTAGCGGCGTCACCTCGTACATGCGTTTTTAAATACTGCATCTTTTCTGTGTCACTCAACGATTTATCTTCGTGGACTATTTTCAAGAATAAATCATAAAAGGAATTCCATGACTCATAACTTCCACTGAATGTTGGAATTATTATTTGTGGTAACTTAACCGAGGTTTTATGGTTGTATGTTGATTTTTGACCTATCATCTCAAATAATCTTCCCATCACAAGGTCGAATTCCGTTTGCGTTCTCTCAAACATATTCTCGTGAAAATAGCTGTGTTCTAACGTACTATCTTCCATTAGAATGAGTACATGTGTTTCTTCAATTTCTTGCCATTGTTTTTGCAAAGTAGTCATTACAGATTCTAAGTACCAACTTGCTTTCCCTTCAGTAATTAATTGAGTTGCCGACTGTAACTTTTTCTGCATCTGATTAATCCGAAATAGTTGAATAAATAGTTTGGGTGAGCTACTCCCTTCTTCCTCCTCGGGTTGTAAATCTTCTGGCTCATATAGTTGGTTTACTACCTGTAGTCTTTTCTCACACTTTAACAGGTATTCAATTGCCTGCGTATACAGTGCGTTGATAGACCCAAAGTAGTTGGTAGTGACGTATTTGTGATCACACAACACATCTTGGTCTTGTAGTAGTGAATGGTTCTTGGATGTTCTAGTAAATACTTCTGTGAGTCGAGTTTTCCTCTCCGTTATATATTTTAGAGTCTTCCTTGATGCTGAGTCTTTCTTGATGTTGGTGAATATTTGTCTTAGTTCGTTGTAATCTGCTTCTTGGCTTCTTATAATTTCGTTTATCCCTTGTATGTCCATCTTTACTGCCCTTGATACTATGCGTTACTTCTCAAAATATCGGTGAACCCGTTTGTTGGAACCGAATTCCGATCCGCTATCGTTCTAATGGCGTATTAGTATTAATCGTATAAGTCCCTTTACTCGCGCCTGTTGAGTACGCTAGTTCTAAGTACGTCTATACGTTATTCAGCCAATATTGGTGAGGGACAGAAAGAAGAACGTTTTATATTTATTTAATTTTATGTATATAAACGTTACTATATTAAAATACCGATAACACAAACTCCCTGGTCTCCTAAAATTGCTCGAAGGACCAAATGTACACACCGGGACTTACAGCTTAGTACGGCCGGTATTCCAAGTGTGTACGATGTGACTACGTTTGAGATAATTGAACCTGGATCAATACTTAAAGCCCAACTGACGCCAAACCTAGCCCTACAGTAACTAACTAGCACCCCAGTTATCCTAGCCCTAGCCTACCATATACAAACCACACCAAACGTAGGTTACGTTGGTTGTACGAGAGGGAAGTCTGTCACAAGGAGACCTACGGTGACAGACGGAATTTGGGCAGGAAGAGGGTTTTGTGTACGTCGTGCAATGTACACAGGAAATGGTTTTCTTACTGCCGATCCCACAGACTCATAGGACCGATGATGGCTAAAGGTGTCTTGGCCACAGTAAGAGGAAGTAAGGAGATAAATCACACTCGACTCCAGCTTGATGACTAACTTTATTACAATAATGAACTTAATTATATACAATTTTTGTGGTAAATACACATTGATGGCTATTTACATGTGTGTCGTGTGTGTATCGAGCCGATGAAGCGAAGATCTCAGTAGGCCACATCTTAGTGCTGACGGTGTGCTGGTGTTGCCGGCGCGTGGACCGTATGTGTGTCGCTGACGCTGTGATGCTATTGTTGGCGCGTGCAACTATAGTATGTTCACGGTTGAACAGTGAGCATGACATATTCTCAACTGCCATGCTCTTTCAAGTCAACATCAAAATATCATAAAAAACGGATCCATGGATATTTACAAAATTTTAAAAATGCTTCTAAATTATACAAAACTATAGTTTGCAATTTATTTAAGAGATGAGAAAAAAAAATTACTACCAATCAGGAAGAGGTATTTAATATTGAAGTATTAAGAATTAAATCTTGATTGAATAAAATAAACCATTAGGTTCGTAATGTCAGAAACATTAAAAAAACAAAAAATCAAAAAGGGGAAGCATCTCTTCCAAATATTGAAATTGTGATCAACTAGTGAACCCAAGTGCCTGTGGAGCAGGACCAGCATTAAGCCAAGCATTTTTATCTACGATATAGAGGGTTCTGGTCTAACTTATAGTATGCTTGTCTACATACTGTGCGTTTAATGCATGTTTTAAATTTCTTCTCGACTTAAAACTGAAAGCGGTATATTATGAGACTTGGCAACCTACTTGACATGAAATGATTTTGGTTGGATACTACATACTAATTCCATGCTTCATCGTCATTCAATCAAGGGTGTCAACCACGTAAGAAATTCTATACGGAAGACGAGGCGGTATGGTCGAAAGACTATAGCCTGCCAATTGGCCGAATTAAAAAAAAATCAGGGGTGTCAACTGTCAAAGTGTTAGGACTGTCAGGGTGATATTATTACTTCCTAAAGAATATTATGGGAGTGTGATTCCATTTAATTATTTTCACATGAATTTTGTTATATAACTACGCAATTTAAAACATTAGCAGAACATTATTAATGACAATAATATGGTGTATTTTAGCGCAGGCTGTTGGTACAGTATATTCTTAGATGCCTATACCTATTCCACTAATTATTTAATTTTTACCATAGCGGTGATCATTACTTCTATAGTATTTTTATGGATTTATGAAAAACCTCAGTTTTACAAGGTAGGTATTTTGCTTTTGATTATTTAATTTACTAACTTATTATGTTGCTAAAAAAAGCAAACTGCACACTGTTCACTGAATGAGCAATATCTGGATGTGTGCACACAGCAAGATACACAAGAGAACCTATCAATGCTTTATATGGTAGGTCACCTCTTGACTTGTGTTCTGTTGGAAGCTTCTGTAGCCTTTGTCCAGTTACTTCCGGGGTTGAAACTGTTTTTGCATCTTCCATGCCAAATTCTTGAGGCAGTTTCTCGATATATTTTTCTTGATTGAGATTGATACTATTCAAATTTTGTTTAATTTGAATACCAAGTAGCAACTCTGCCTTGCCAAGATCTTTCCTTTAGTCCTGGTGTAGACACCGGGTTAATTTAAGGATCGCTTAAAGTTTAGCTTCCTTAGTTCCTCATCTAATTTTATGTTCCAACTTCTTGGAGCCTGCTTCAGTCCGAATAATGACTTCTTCAGAAGACACACATAGTCCTCTTTTCCTTTTTGTTTGAAACCATGTGGTTGTTTCATGTAAACAATTTCATTTAAGTTTCCATTTAGGAATGCAGTCTTAACATCCATCTGATCAATTTGAAGATCCAATTTAGCTGCGAAAGCTATTAACGTTCTGAGTGAGCTGTGTCTCACAACTGGTGCAAAGGTCTCATGGTAATCAATGCCTCTCCTTTGACTATATCCCCTTGCTACCAGGCGTGCCTTATACCTATATCCGCCCACCTCTTCTATGATTCGAAATATCCATTTAGAATCAACGATGTTTGTAAGGGTATGCTGATGGTTTGACCAGTGTCCAGGTTTTGTTTTTTCGTAGAGCATCTAACTCCTCCTCAATTGCTTTTCTCCAATTTTCTTTATCCATGCGTCCTAAAGCTTCACCCACTGTCAGTGGAATAACACTTTCAATAGCTTGATATGTGATGTGATCCAGAAATTGTTTAGGTTTCCTCTCTCTTAATGGATATCTTCTCTCACTAGGAAGTACCGGCTCTGGTTGTAGTACTTCTTCGTCTCTTTCATCAAGGGATTCCCATTCATCACAGCTTTCTGTTTCATTGCCATTAGATTCTTCATTTTGATCTAAATCATTTGTAGTTATTTCTCTTACAGTCTCATTCTGCTCTTGAAGTTCTTCTTCACTTTCTATCACAGTGTTTGTTGGTACAACTGGTGGATTTACGTTTTCAAAGACCACAGATATCTCATCTTTCTTTGTTTCTGAACTTCTCTCTATGGATTGAAATTGGTTTTCGAAGAAAACAACATCTCTTGCTTTACTCTTGCAACCATCTTGGTTTCTGGATCAAACAAACGATATGCTTTCGCATCTTCACAGTATCCAATATGAAGCAACTCTTTGCTCTTCGGATCCCATTTGGTGCGTTTTTGTTTAGGTATGTGCATAAACGTTTTGCATCCGAAAACTCTGATATATGTCAGATTTCATTTCTTTCCAGTCCAAGCTTCTTCAGGCGTTTTATTCCTAACAGCTTTCATTGGTGATCGGTTTTTCAGAAAAACAGCTGTCTTCACAGCTTCTGCCCAAAGCTTATTGCTTAATCCGGCTTCTTGGATCATGTTCCTAGATTTTTCAATGATTGTTCTGTTTGCCTTTTCTGCTACACCATTTTGTTCAGGTGTATATTCCCCCGTTAATTGATCTTTGATTCCGTACTTCTTCATGAAATCATTCACCCAAGTACTTACATATTCTTTGCCATTATCTGACCGTAAAGTTTTTAACTTCTGTTCAGTCTGTAATTCCGCAACAACTCTTCAAGTTTATTAAATACTTCACTTTTATATTTAAGAAGATATACAAAGGTTTTACGCGTATAATCATCTATAAACGTTACAAAATATTTGAATCCGCTAAATTACTCTTCAGCCATTGGTCTGCAGACGTCAGTATGTACTAGCTCAAGTACACTGTCTGCTCTATTTGCTGGACTGCTTTTCTTGAATGGTTGTCTGGTTTGTTTTCCTTTCAGACAAGCTACGCACTCTAGTGTAGTAGAACTGTTAGAAAAACTCACCCCTGTCGCCATGATATTGTGTAATAGTTTAAGGTTACGTACTCCAGGTGACCCATTCTTCTATGCCATAAGTCTATCTCATCTCCGCTGATAGTAGTCGCCAGCGCTGCTTTAAGCTCTGCTTTAATTTATACACACCATTTTCCTCTACACCTATAGTGTAGAGGAAAATGGTGTGTACTAAGTAAAAGTTCGCCAGTTGTTTCACAATTACTACTCTTTACGTAAAACCTCCCTTGTAGAATACTACCTTAAGATCTTTCTTAGTGACAGCACTAACGCTAAGTAAGTTTGCAGGTAATCTCAGAACATACATAGCATTAATTGTAACATTCGGTTTCGTACATACCACTGTGCCAATTCCAATACCTTGCAACCTTTCTCCATTTGCACACGCTACAGTCACTCCCCTTTCTAATACTTCTTCAAATCATGTAACCATTCACGCCTTGATGTCATATGATTAGAAGCTCCCGAGTCAACAATCCAAAAATCTTCTGAAGTTGAAGTCAAAGCTATAAATGCTTCATTTCTCTTCTTGCTTGGATTGTCTGGACAATCTTTCGCTTTGTGTGGTCCGTTGCAAATAAAACATTTAAACTTTTTCTGTTGTTTTTGTTTAAAAGTATTTTTCTTTGTCAATAGAGCATGATTGTTTGCACTCGTAGCCGCTGTATGTGTATCCTCCATTTGGTAAAGTATAATTTTCACATAATCCGTAGTCAGCTCAATATTTGAATTTTCAATTGCTAATCTCATAGCTTGAAAATTATCTGTTAAACCTTGAAGCATTAGGGCAGCCAATAATTCGTCATATATTTCCTTTCCTAGATCACACAGTTTTTGTGCAGTCGTCATCAATGCCGAAATATAATCTCTTATAGTCGTGAACTGCTCCAGTTTAAAACTAACAAGTTTTGACAGCAATCTGCATCGATTATTTAGCCCTTTATCTTCGTATGCTTTCTCTAAAGTTATCCAAGCCTCCTTGGCCGTCTTTTCTTAACGCACATGAATTAGGCACTCTGGTTTTATCATCAAGCATATTTTACTCTTTGCTTTTTGATCTCTCTTTTTGCCTATCTCATCAACGGACGTAGTATGTGTATACTCCCATAGACCATCGTGTATTAAATATAATTCCATCACAAATTTCCTTGAACTATAGTTAATGGCACCATCTAGTTTCTCAATTGACGCCATGCTCAAAGAATCATTCTTACTTACAGTTACTGCTGAATGATTTTCGCCGTTTCCATTCATTTCTCGGTTTATTTGGTTTCTGGTTCCATAACCTTTGTTGTGTCTTTAGTTAATTAAACACAGCTCATAAATAACCTTTATTTGGTGTTAAACAAATATATATATGTGAGAAAAGATAAAAGATTTAGCAAGCGAACTTTAATGGACATACACACAATGACAACAATAATCACAAAATTTTCTTATTGTTCCAAACAACAGTTGTCAATTTTAAAAAACAATCTCGTTTTAAAATTCACAACCAGCCTGTCCACAAATTAATGTGACAGACATGAGGTTACATATGTTTGCTCCAACAATTAAAAAGGACTAGACTCTAAGACGACCCTCTGACCGAAATCGGCTGTTAAGATACTATAATAAATGTAGAGAGACTAACAGAAGAAACGCCTTAAAAAAACGGTGATTTTTCCCCTAAGATTTTAACACCCCCTCTGCCTGCAATGATTTTTATAATTTACTTAGTTCTATAGACTAAGTATTTGGGCCGAGATAATTTTTTTTTTTTATAGAAGTTGTATCTCCCTTTTTACCTCCATAAAGGTTGAATTCCGAAAACCCTTTGAAATTAGTTTTTAGTACACATCTTTGTTCATATTCAAAATTCAAGTTTCTATCTTTAGCGGGGCTTCTATTTTCGAGAGTCTTATGAACTTACCCTGCGAGGTTAATTAATATGGTGTTCTTTTATAGATATAAGAATTAAGAATTTTGAAACCCATCACGTCTGTCGTCTTTCGCTAAGTAATTTCATTTGTGTATATTTATACTGATACATTTATATATTTTTTCTAGCTTATATTTAAAAGGAGCAAGCATTCAAATATTATAAGCCCAATAGAAAGTAATGAGGAACTTGAAACAAATTATAACAAAACATTATTGGATGAGACAAATAACCAAGAGGCCAAAAAGATCCAAGAATTTATGCCAGAAGTTGTTGACCCAGAATCGGAATCTTCTCATTAGATGTGTTAACTTCAACTTGGTTAATCGGTGTCTAAACTGGGTGGAAAGTAGGAGTGGGCCCCGGAGGGGAAATGTCCTTTTATTGATACTACCTACAATTTTAACTCAAGAAACATTCGATTTTCAAAAGTAAGCAAAACTGCATTCAATTATTTTTGTAAAGATGCTTGCCTGGACCAGCAATTTAAACTACACAAATGCAAAAAATTAAAAAAAAGGGTACCCACCTCACGGCGCACAAAACCAGTGGAAAACGCGTGCGGAGGCTACCGCGGTCACTAAACATACGCTATATCGAGTCTTATGTGGCGGAATTTTGGTCAGTCGCAGCCATTGTAGGCTTACGTACGAACGTCACGCGCTCCCGTTTTTAAAGCAAATAAAACGAAAAGTAATGCCTATTTGTGCAATTAAATGGCGTGGAAAGTGTACTACCACTTCAAGTTACACGATAGATGGGATAACATTTCACAGGTAAGTGGTTTTCTACTCCATTT